>PVHX01006362.1:0-101484 GCA_004024805.1 Geosciurus inauris | reverse complement strand
GTTGATAAAAAATATATATAAATATATATATATATACTGTTCATTGAAAGTGCATATAAAGATGTTTAATATGAAGAATGTAATCTGCTTATAATTTTGTGCAAAGTTAGAAAAATTATGATTGTAATAATTTTTTTTTCTATTTGACTCAACAAATATTTTCAGTGAATAGTGTGTACAGCTTCTGAAAATTTGTTTTTTCTGTTATGTTTGATAACATGTATTTAAATGCAACTTTTGAGAAAAATAAATAAAAATAAAAATTAAAAAAAATAAAATTAAAAAAAATAAATAAATAAATAAAAAAAAAGAATCAAACTAACCCAGAAGCAGCAGCAGATGCTGGTAACATTGGCTACCCTAAGCCTTGAATCAAGTTGTGCCTGAAGACTCTTCATTTATATTAGACAGAAATTTTTATCCCTGGTTGAAGTTGGGTTTTCTGCTGCCTAAAATACTGCAATAGAGGGGCCCTAACTGACTCAGGTACCCCATTCTCTGACTCCAGACCATCCTCCACTCAGCAAGTGGAATCCCACTCACTGGCTCTTATTCCAAATGCATTAAGTTGAAAACTGACACCTGGAATCTGCATTTGCTATTGTTGCAAATATGTCATAATATTGGCTAAGAAAGTCAATTTCTTCATTATTATAACTGTAATTGACAAGGAAGAGGAGTTGATTTACAGAGTAGAAGTTGTCAAATATCATGGGTCTACTCTGTCCTGGGCTCAGAATTTTACATAACTAATAATCCTCACCAAAAAAACTGATTAGGAAATTATTATCATTCCATTACATGAATGATCGAATTGGCTAACAATAGATCATACAGCCAAAGTATTTGCTTTTACACATGAATAAATGTGAACAGAGATATCAGACTCATGGTGCAGAGACTTGAATAGGAATCACCAGAACATGGGTTTGGTACCAGCTCTACTGTTTTTGTTACTTGAATGTTCCAGAGTATTCACAGGAGCACTGCCCTGCCAGCTCAGTTCACTGCTCACAAGAGTAGAAAGATGTTACCTGAAAGGAAACGTGGAGTGACAACCTAAAAATCAAGAGTTATAATCCATTTAATAATGTGTGTCAGTAGCTCCAATATGGCAGGGACAGGATAGGAGCACCTTCACACTGCTGTCCAGTGAGACACCATTTTGGAAATGAACATTTTACAAATGCTGTCAAAGGAAAACATAGTGGTCCCCATCTTCTCCCTCCACCTCCACCTCATCACAGTCACTTTTGTCCTGGTGGTTGCCACCTCCTGGCTTGAGTGTCCTTTTGTACAGAAGAAGACCAATTATGCAATAGAAGCAGAACTATATTTGAAATGTCTGCTCAGAGTACTTCACAGATCTCTCTATTGCTTTTTCTCAAAAAGTGTATGATCTAGGAGGAGTCATGCAATAAGCAGATAGTGACACAAATAAATTATGATAACTGCCATACTCTAGGTGGCTGTACATCTGGGAGAGCTGGAATGATGGGGAGAATCCGAAGCAAAGCCAGCTGCCCTTCGAGGATGTAAAGCGTAGAGTCTATCTTGCTGGGGACGAGGAGCGTGGATAGTGGAGAACAGGTAGGTCCCACGAGTCAATATTTAGTCAATATTAAAACAAGACTTTCAAGGCAATTGCTGTTTTGAAAGAAGAAGAATTGGTTTTACTTTGTGGGCTTCCAAGGGGGTTGAATTGTACCACATTCCAAAGGAAAAGAGAACTCAGGATGTAATAAATCCCTGCTACTTCAGAAGGCACTTCTGATTTTATGTGGGTATGGAGAAGAGAAGGAGATAGAAAAGCGAACAGAAACATATGTCCTGGCTTTCCTCCAGGCTAAAATCCCAGAAAGTTTGTGCACATCAGAGGTCATCAGAGCTAGCAACCAACTTCTTAGGTCAGAGCTTGAGGGAGGCTGCATGCTTGGGGAGGATCCCACTATTCAGTGTGTCAGAGAGTCAAAAATGGCCTTGGAAGGATAATGTGACATGGAGGGAATTCTCTAAACACATGTCCTGAGGTCCTGAGGTTCCAGGCTTGATTCCTTGAGGTTGCTATGTGGTTCTCAGGCAACACAAAACATAGCGTGCCCTGATAAGGGAATACGGAGGTGACAATGACACTGGTGAACCAACCGAGTTTAGAAGAACAAAGAGATTCTTGGAAACCAAGACTGTGCAATGAACAGGTGACCACACTGCAAAGACAGCCAAGGGCAGCTGGAACCAGTAGTAACCTCCCTGGGGCTCAAGAACCCGCCAAATCATCCACTTCATGCAGAGGCCCACAAGAACTCAGGGATAGCCTTGGCATCTCTAGAAATGCATTCAAGGGCCTCTCTCTCTCCAATACCATGAGAACACATAATCCTCCTCCCTCAAAAAAATACCTACATATCATCCTGGGAAGGACAAAGGGGAAAGAGGAGATCAAGAAGAGCTGGTTTAATTCCAGAAAAATACTCAAAAATATGTTTAAAGCAGAGACTGAGAGAGATATCTGGCAAAAGCATTTTGTATCTCCAGCAATGAATGAGACAGAAGACAAGGGCTGATCATGAGCATTAGAACAATTATAGAAAAATAAAGAAGCTGCACTGACTTTGCAGATTCCTGTTAATTGTGTGCATATGCATGCCCACTGCTGATGTCACCAAACTCCTACCACTTACATAAAGTTTCCAGCATCATGGAGGACCAGCTGATTGTTTCTATTGTGCTCTTAGATTCTTATTGGGCTCTAGGTTCTTCTTATTGTGCTCTAGATTCTTCTTATTGTGCTCTAGGTTCTTCTTATTGTGCTCTAGATTCTTCATGCCATCTAGCATGCTCAGTGTTGCCACTCCATGTACTTCACATCATTTTTCTTTTATTCTTCTTATGTTTGAAGAAAACGTTTCAATTGTGTTCAGATTGGCTATATGGGTGGTAAACATTTTAAGTCCTGGATTTCTCAAAAGTATCTTTAATGGAAAGTTTGGATGGGGACATACAATTTGAAGCTTGTCATTATTTGGAATATGTATACATATATATGTCATCATCCTTTTTATCATTTTTTAAATTTGTTCTTTTTAGGTATGCATGATAGTACAGTGTATTTTGCATATTATACGTACGTGAAGTATAACTTATTCTAATTAGGATCCCATTCTTGTGGTTGGACATGATGTAGAGTTTCACTGGTTGTGTATTCATATGTGAACTTAAGAAATTTATGTCCTATTCATTCTACTGTCTTTCCTATTCCCATCCCCACTCTCTTCCCTTCATTCCCCTTTGTCTAATCCAATGAACTTCTATTCTTCCTTCCCTCTATTTCCTCATTCTTGAGAGTGAAAAGTCTGATAGCAAGCTAATTGTCATTGCATCACATAGGTAATGTGTTTCTTAATTCGAGAAAATTTTAGGATAGTCTGTTTATCTTGGTGTTTTTTTTTTAACTTGGTTGCTTCTAAGTGTGGATCTTTTTATTCTCAGCATTGTGCTAACCCACACTTTCAAGACTCTTTTTTGCTCTTTTTCATTGGTTTCTTTCATTCCATTATTTCTGTTCACTTTTAATTGATAAATATAAAACTCCATACCCCTTACTGCCTCTCTATCTCTCTCTCACACACACACACACTCACACACACACACACACACACACACTTTCTAAATAGTGAAAACTAGATACAACCTATACTTTTAACAATAGAGAATTCATTAAATACACCATTACACATTGTGGGCGGAACATGAAGTGTTTTTTAAAACAATGGTTTATAAAATAAAATTTATATGTATTTGAAATTTTAAAAACAACAAAAATATTCAACTATATATATACTAGAAGAAAGCATCAAACAATAGAAACTTGTAATATCAGATGAGGAAAGGACTTTCTGACCATAATATAAAACCCAGAACACTAAAGATAAATTGATAAATTTGAATGGATAAAGTTTTATATTTGTTTTACTCTTTTTGGTAAAATTTATACAAGTGCAACCTGGCATTCTCCTGTAGTCTCAATTACTTGGGAGGCAAAAGCAGGAAGACTACTTGGGCCCAGAAGTTCAAGGCCAGCCTTCCCAACACAGCAAGACCCTATCTCAGAAAAAAAAAGAAAAGAACTTTTCTACAAATATAAATTACATAGAAAAAAGCACACACAAGAGTTCAAATTACTGAGTTTTCACAAACAGAGTAGTTTGTGAAACCAATACCCATATAAAAAAGAGAGTATCACAAACCCAGAAGGCCCCTCAAGCTGTCTCCACCCCAAGGGTACCTCTTGACTTCCTTTGCCTTTAATGATATGAGGTAGTGTTGACTAGTTTTGAACTTTGTATACGCATATGTGTGGAATAACAATGTATGTGTTCATTGTGATTCCCTTCTTTTGCTCAACCCTGTTGGTAAGACTCATCATGTTGCTATATGTGGGTGTAAAATGCTCATTCTCATTCCTGTATAGTATTCCATATGTGATTACACTCCAATGTATGTCCATTGCACTGTCATATGATGATCTCTTTGACTTTTTTTTTCCACCATTGGATTTTTTTTTTAACTTATCTTCTAACTTTTGTCTTCAACTTTGGCTTTTCTATTCTTACTTAATCAGACGTCTTGTCTGATTTGTTTTTCAATTGTATTTAACATTCTTAGTTTCTAGAGATTCCTTTTTTACTAATGCTTGCTCTTTTTTATAACATATTTCTTTTTAATAGAAATAATATCCACCCTCTTCTCTAAGGATTAGAGAATTTCTCAATTATTTCAGTTTCTTCAAAATCAGGTTGCTGTTGTTTTTTGTTTGGTTGGTTGGTTGGTTTTGGTTTGGTTTTCTCTTAACCCTCTGTTTTATCTTAACCCTTTTCTTTTGTACTATTGGTTTTCCCTAAATGTTTGTCGATTTTTGATGGAGAGTTGGTACTCATGAATAGAGAGCTAAACTTCCCTTGCAGTCAGGCAGATCTGTTTCCTTCACAGACTTCTCCAAAAGTGGGACAGCTAAAAGCAGGCTTTACAGCAGACTCCACATGGGACAGGGGATGGGCTAGTGACCTGCAGACTTCCCTGTTGGGTACATGGATAGGAAACAGTCTGCAAGCAGAGTTTCCCAGAATTACCATGTAAAAAGGGCTTAGGTTTCATATTAGAATGCTTTACGGAGTGGAAATGCTTTGTTTCTGATGTTCTTGTTTATTTCAAATGTTAATTTTGCTGAGTTAATTTCTGTGTGAATTTCTGATCTGCTCAGCATTTCTGCAGATCCCCAAACCACAGGAGGATATCTTCCTAGAAAGACCACACCTTTTCTTTAGAAACTAATTCCTGGACTTTGTCATGTGCTCTGTGTATGAGAAGTGGAAGAAAGAGGGACACACCCAGAATTCTCAAATGCTATAATTTCTGTTTTTTTAACTAATAATCCTGGTGGTCATCCTATGGCTAGCATTTTATATTTGTTGACCTTGACCTTGGAGCTTTTTCTGCACCTCCTTGAAGATTTTTTTCATTGTGTTTCAGGCTGCAGTTTCTCCCATTCTATTCTCTTTGTCAAACTGATCACATCTGTCTTTCATTAGCTAGGATCTCCTTAAATTTTCCCTTTCATTGTAGGCCTCTGCCTTTATCTTCCAGAACTCTGGTATTTAAATTGGTGTTCTCAAGAAACTCCTTTTTCCTTTAACGGGGTTTCGAGAGACAGGATGGCTAGCTGCCTCAGTGTGCTTTAAATCTGAGACCAAAGCTGCATCTTTATAAGTCACTCTAGTGGAGGTGAGGAGAATGGACTGGAGAGGGTTGACTGTGGCTCCAAGAAGACATTATTATAATAATCCAGGAAAGATAGGGGCAGGTCCTTAGGTTAACAGAGGGGCAATAGACATTTAGAGGCATGGAAAGATTTAATAATTATGAAAGTGAAAACAACAGGACTTGCTAAGGTGCTGGACATGAGAATTGAAAACACAGCCTCAAAATGACCCCTGAAGCGTGTTGTCGCCAGTGGACACAGATGCCATTTACTGATTTGGCACTCCTCAGGGAAGGCAGAAGTTATTGTTGCCACTGTTGTTTTGTTATCATGAAAGAGTGACATTGCAATGCATCAAAACGTTTTTTATTATGAGCTTAAATAAGCTGAAAAGTACAAAATGCTCAAGTCAACCCAGCAGTCTTTGCCATTTCCAGAGTGAAACTTGATGATGAAATTGAACTAAGACTTGCTGCAGAATTCACTCAGCAGTTTCCAAAAATAGGCAGCAAAAACTGCCAGAAGGCTCAGACTTTGAACTGTTTCTTGGGCTACTCAACTGCTTAGACTATATCTACTAAACAAGTGTTAGGGTAACTTGCATACATTTTTGGAAATGGATTGTCTTGGGTAAAAGTTTAATCTTTTTAGTTCCTCTGGTGTGCTCCAATATCATTAACTTCATGTCAATAAATGCTATATTTCTATAGCAGATAAAACCTGGACTGTTATATTTTGATGCTGTTGGCATTCCATATGGAGGCAGGCTTCAGAAAGGATGCAGATGTCTGATTTCAAATAGGAAGGAACTCAGAGTTTATTTTCAGAAACAAGAAAAGGTGAAAACTGGACCCAAGTAGCTATCTCCAAATCTCTAAGTATCGGCCCCATCACCACATGCTTTATGTCCTCCTTCTTGAATGACTACCAACTCCTTAGCTGCTGTGTTTGCAGCAGACTGGAAGGCGATTTAAGGAAGTGTGATTCAACAGTATCAAATATCCCATAAAAGAAATTCTGAGCACCCCTTGGGTATTTACAGAAAAATATTAGGGCTTATTTCCAATATCTTAGTTGCAAAAACACAAAATCATATTGAAGAATAATCCAAAGTCTAAACACTAGACACATTTTTTTTCTATGCTTTAATCCAGATTTGGGACATCTAAGGTGATTAATCACCTGTAAAATTCCAGCCACGTTGTAGCATTCATTATTAGACCATATTTATGTTTTTTTTTCAGTAAGATTCATGGGGAAAATGAATTCTAAGCGACTCAGAGTACCTCAGAGAAATCATGGAAAACAGATGAGGCCTTGCTGGAAGGCAAGAAAAAGGCATCAATGCTTAGTTTGGGAGAAAGCAAAGGAGGGAGGAAGTTTAACAAAGGGAGAGAGAAGTGCTCGGGACCAGGGTTGAGGACCTATAAAATGATTCTGACATCTCTCTTCAGTACTTCACAAGTTATAAAGCACTTCCACTTAAATAATCTTATCCTCATTTCCTGGGATAGGCAGGAGGGTGTGTATTGTCTTCATTTTATGGGCAAATAAGCCTGATATTTAAGGAAACATTCTTGGGGGTTCACAGCTAGCAGGTGAAGGAAGGTCTGGGACTCCCAGTTTTGTGCTCTTGAAAGACTGAAGTCCCTTATGATTTTGTATGATCCATAATCATTTTAGCAGGACAAGAAGTGGCATTATTGATATTATTCTGTGCTATAGGAGAAATGATCACTTCTGTTCAATCAGTCTAATTTAAAGTTGACTTTGTGTAAACAGTGAAATAGGTAATAATTTGGATTTCCAGCTAAGATATTATGCTACATTTAAAATTGTTTTCTAATCACACTGTATTGATTATCTCAAAGTAATGTCTAAAAACTAATGAGACCCAATGTGACATGAAATTCAAAACCAATGATCCTGGGGCTCAATTTTTTTTATTTGTATGTGCACACCACAGAAGGTCCAAATAGGTACCTGGGATTGCCCAATCACCATTGGCCATGCTGCTTTAGTTACAATGTGTAGAGAGTGCACAGTGAAGAGGGTATGTAAATGAGCCTTCATGTGTTTGTGTGTCTTTGTCTATCTACATGAGTGCGTGAGGGTGTTTCAAGTGCTACAAGATAATCTATTTTGAGTGTAGAACTTTGCTTCTCTAAAGTTAAAAACTGTGAAAAGAAAATATGCATAGGCCTTTGTTCAAGTTCGGTGGAATGAGAGTCTGCATGAACTTCAGATAAGCAAGACTTATGAAGGATTTACCATGTATGGTCTCAGGAGAAAGGGAGTGAAGGAACAGGATGAGGCAGGGGACACAGCTGAATAAGTCCATGGTTGCAGCTGGAGATAAGCCTGCCCCTTATCCTACTAGGGGTTCTGGATTATGAGTTATGTCACAGAGTCAGTCTTATCTTGAGGCAAGAGAATTGGTTTTCTTTACCCCCATCTAAGTCAGTCATTGGCTGCAGGCTGTAGGTTGTGGGAAATGAGGAATGAGTCATTGCATTATGAGCCAGCCCTGTTTGACTAAGGGCCAATTTCCCAGAGAAGAGGCTGCTATAAGTCAGGTGTAACCAATACTAATAGCAGCTAGGGATAGGTACATTAAAGAGAGATAGGAATTCAGCTTAACATGAATGGAGCAATCTTGGTTGTAACCACCCTCTTACTACCAGGTGACCCTGGCATTGATTTCAAACCCTATAGGATAAACAAAGTTGTTAAGATAATCAGCCAAGTATTTCCTGTCAGGTACTGTCACCTGGACCATCTCTTAACTGATGCTTGACATGTTAGTTTTGGAGAAAGCCTAGGTACATTCTGATTGGCCACAGGCCACCTTTTGTTCAGCCTAACATATAAACCATCTCCTCCTGTCTAAGGGTACAGGGACCCTCCTATCTTGCTGCTGCCTAAGATATACTTCTGTCTGTACATTCCTAATAAATTGCATTTTGTGCAATCCTGGATCTTTCCACTCTTTCTTCAGTCTTTCAGTACCTTCTACCTTTGGCAGCCAGTTTTCATACACCAGGTTTTTCTGAAACAAGGAGATCTAGTCAGAGCACCATTAGTATCCACTGAATGTTGCATTTGTTTTTATTGTTTGAAAATAAAATTTACCCAGAGTCCAGTTTGTGTCCTCTGCATTTTCATTTTTGATCAGCAGATATTTTTTCAGAAGTCAGAGCCATTTGATCGTAAGCCAAGGCTAAGTGAGGTCAATAGGCCCACTGGTGGACTCATGCTATAATAAAAAGACCAAAAACAAGGCAAAAACTGGGAGGTTTGAATGTGCTCTATAATAGTTCATTGAATTATGCCCGTGTCAATTATCTGGTTTTAAAACTATCAAATTTCATAAAACATTACCACCAAGAGAAGCTGGGTGATGGGTACACAGGAACACATTGTACTATTTTTATAACTTCTTGTGAGTTTACTTTGCAAAAATTCTTTTAAAGCATAAGGTCTGGAGCATTAATAGTACTGTTTCTTGGAGCAATGAGCTATGTAATCTACTACATTTTAGATATTTTGAGGAGAGCCACCCAGCTTTTTTCATCTCTGCATTTCCTGTTCTATCAGAGGGATTGGGCCTTTAAAAAATTATTAAAAAATAAATTGCTCAATGATTCAAAGAATAAATGGGTGAATGAATAATTGATCTTGAACAAATTGTGTAAGCTCCCTGAGCCTCAACTTCTGCCTCTGTTCATGGATAGTTGCCAGGATCCTATACATTCACAGGCAGACAATGTTCTCTATGATCTGAAGTTGTTCTTCATTTGTCAACAGGTCCCAGAACAGGCTGGTAAGCTCAGAATCACCTGAAGCCTAGAAATGCAGATTCTCAGACCTAGTTTAGAATATCTGGGATGAAGCCCCAGGATATACAGTTTTAATTAGCTGGACCATGAGACTCAGTTATGCAGCAAAGGTGTGAGATGTATACATGGAGAAGAACCAAGCATGGTATTAACCTGCTAAGCCAGAGGGAAGAAAAGGAGAGTAAAGGAGAAAGAGAGGAGAAGAGAACAAGGTGAGCAGAGATGGAAGCGTTGCTTGATGTGGGGAGTCCCCAGCATGCTCTCCAGGATTCCTGCCACAGATGCCACCAGTTGTCCGTGAGCCCACTGATTTGAAGATATTGTGGTCCCCTTCTATTTGCCTCCAGAGCATCCTAGGAACTTGCCAGATATACAGTGACTCATACTTTAATTCCAGAAGAACTTTTTTTAAAAGCAGGTATGTTGTTTCTATATATAAAAAGTCTGTCGTTATGGAAACATGCTCAAATAAAACTCCTTTTGACAAAATAGAAGTCCTCCATTTGTCAGCATTATTTCATAAAAAGAGAAGGAAAGAATGTGTGAAAAAGACATTAGTGCAAAGTTGTGGGAGGAAAAGTAAAATTTGCAGTACCATGAAACTCAGATTAGCACACTACCATCACCTTTCTAGAACTAGCAAACAATTCCTTCCCTCTTTCACCAGGCTGTAAACCAGACTTTCTTCTGCATCACAAAAAAAAGTGAGAATTCACCTTTGGAAATGGCATTTTCCTTTTTTATGAATTGTGGGCACTTGGTTAATTGTCTTATCTAGCTGTCAGGTTCTTCTCAGTATGTGTCTGTATCCATGTGACTTTATGAGTGTGTGTGTGTGTATGTATCTATATTTGCGTATGTGTCTCTGCCTGTCTTTATCTATGTGTGTGTGTCTATATATGCTCGTGTGTCTGTGATCCATGTATGTGTGTGTCTGTGTGCTGCATGTGTCTCTGTGTATACATACGTACCTGTGTGTTTGTGTATGTGTGTGTGCACGCACGCACTATGAGTGACTCTCTGACTTATGGAATGAACAGAGTGATGGTGCTCTCTCCCTCTGTGCTCTAGGACTAAGGTCTTCCTCTGATTCCTTCCTTTTTCACCCTTGGATGACTGTTGGTACCTGCAAGGACATAGCACAGTAGTGTTAGGCTTGGAATATATATCTGAATTTCAGGATATATTTAATGGTGGACAAATCACTCAGTCTTCTCATCTCTGCTTTAGGGAAATTCTATGTGCCTTGACCTAATCACAAAGTGGTGTTGGGGACAACATGAAAGAGTAACTGTGTGCTTTTTAAATCCCAAATCAGGATGCCAATGTTAGTTATTTGTAATGCTAAACATATCTCCAGCACCCTTACCCTGTAGGATCCTTATCCACAATGAGGAAACTCTCTCTGGGTGCTCTTAGGCATTACTACGAGGCCCTGTGCTAAGTACTTTGCTTGTCTACATTTATTAAAGTAAGCCCTGAAAGAAGGTATTATTTCAAGAAGGAAATGAAACTCAAGGAAGGTAGATAAGTATCCTCAACATCTTATAACCAGTAAACAGCTGGGTGAGTAGTGATTTGTGTTGATGTTACTCCATGGCCTGTACTGTCCCTATACAGCATCATGGTTTATGATCAATGTCACCACCTTGTGGCATACTATCCTGAGGACTCATCAACCCTCCTACCTCTCCTGCCTTGTTTTTCTTGACCTTTGAGGACCAAATCAAAATATTAACCCAATTAATTTCATCATCTCCATCTATGAGAAAGGGTACATTTGTGGACTGCTACAGTGAACCATCTTTCCACCTCCCCAGTCCATGCCTGTCATGTGAGGCAGAAAGCCTTCCTACCGCAGCAAAATTCTCAGGCCTCTTCTAGTGTTTGCTATCAGACTGATTGCTATGCTCATCGAGGTCATTGATTCTCTCTCTCATCTTTCCGACAATTGATGTAAGATTCTAAAGAAATGCCCTTTTGTTCTGAAAACACAATACAAGAGGTCTGAAAAAAGCCAACATTTGCATGGTGTTAAACTTAGAAATCTCTGTAATCAATGCTAATTTGACATGATGGTACATGACACTTTTCATCTCCAAAGCTCTTTGCAAAAATTAATTACCAATTAATCTAAAACTTTAGAGCATTATTTATTTATTATCTGTGCACTCTGAATTTGACAATGTTTATGTTTCAAAGTATGACAGTAAAATTATTCCATGATGCTTTACAAAGGGAACAAAAAGTTCAAATGATTTTTACAAATATGTTAGTGAGATGAGACTACTGGATTATTACGGCAACTGTTAGTATCTCCCTGGGAAGTGCGACATAACTATTCAGCTTGAAGTTTTCTAAACGAATTTCTCCAAAGCAGTAATGCTAATCAGTCCAGGGAAATAAGAGACATAAGAGACTGAGTCACTCTGTCCTTTTTGTTTGTTTGTTTTTTCCAGAGTCCAAGGAGATTTTATTCATAGCTCTTCCCTGAAATAGTTCTTTTCAGAGAGGATGTAAACTGGATGGTCCCAACAGATAAATGAATCCTTAGCCAGAAAGAGGAGGGAGGGAAGGAGGAAAAGGAGAAGGAGGAAGGAAAGGAAGGATGGAAGAAATGAAAAAAGGAGGAAAGAAGGATGTAGACAGGGAAGGAATGAGGGAAACAAGGAAGGAGGGGAAGAAGAAAAGAGGGAGGAAGAGAGAGAGGGAGGGAGCCAGGGAGGGAGGGAGCGGGTAGAGGAGGAAGTTAGATTGCCAGCAAGTGGTTTGAGATTGAAAGGACAATGCTTGGCAATGCTAAATGTAGGTACCACTTCTGTAAGAAGAAACCCAAAATGCAGAGACTTGCTAGGTCTGAATTTTCATTTTAAGATGGGAAAAATAAACTCTTTTTCCAAGACCACAAAGTAAGCCAGTTGACTACTGCCTCTTCCCAAACAAGCTTCTCTGTAGCCCCACCTAGTGGTCCTTCTCCCTTTCAACCGCAAGTTAATCTGTAAGCTATAAAAACTTGCAGAAACCCTTACACAGTTCTAGGCTTTGGGCCCGCAATTAACTGGGAAGATTTTTTTAGAGAATGGCCAGAAAACATGCCTTCCTACAATCAAGGTCTCTCCCCAGCCCTCTTTGTCACTCCTCACATTCCTCTAGACCTCCTTCACCTCTTCCCTTTTGCAGCAGATTGTGGTTACAATTTATTTCAAAGCTAGTAACAGAGTTAAAAGCCCAGATGACACCCCTAGACACTCCCTCATGGGAAAGTGGTACAGGTTGAGCAGGCATGAATTCATAGCACAGTAGGAACAAGCCTGTCATACTCAGGCTGTGAAAAATCCTCCGAATTCTCACCAGGGAGGAAGCAAACTGGCTGAACAGAGCCATAATTTGGGCTGTGACAGGAAGAAGCTACATTATAACTCTGAGACCAAGTACCTTGAAAGCTTTCAGGCAGGGATGTGTCTCAGCAACAGTAGTTATGTGTTATTAGAGTGTATTTATGTAGATATACTGATCGATTAATATTTACCTATAGGTTCTGTACTGCAGGTGGGAGGAAAGGATGAAAAAAATCCACAAAGGGTTTCAGAGGTACCCATTTTTTCTGGAAACATCAGCACCTTATTCTGTGAACCCTGGACCTCTGGAGCATTGGGGTCCCAAGTCTCTGAGAACATCATGAGGGTGTGATTGCTGCCTACAAAAAGCTGTTGGCTTTGCATCCAACTTCCCACACTGTTGCCCAACCTCTGCACCCCTGGGTAGCTGCCCTGCATGCCTGCTTCTCTTTGTACTAAGTCTCCATCAGCAATACTTCTGTGGAGAGGGAGCTGGTGCAGCAGTGAGCTGACAAATATCATTGTAAATTAAATAGTATATTTTAAAATGCATTTCACATGTTAAAGGCACAGATGGTGAGGCGTCCATGCCTTAGGAGGCAGCTGTGCTGAGGAGAAAACAGGTGTGGGTTGTACTTCATCCTAGCCCCAGCTTCCTGCCAGGGTTTCCCTTGAGCACCTGAGTTACCTGACCTGCCTCTGTGCCCTTAGGCTGAGGATCCTGCTAGTAAGCTGCAGCCCCCTGGACCATGCCTGATCTTGGTCTGAGGTTATTCCCAACTAAGAACACTGTGCAAAACCACTTTATAATACTGTGCATCCATTATTGTTTGGTATGTTTGCTTGTTTGTTTGAGGTGGTAGTTATTTTGTTGCTTAGGATCATTTCTGCCATAGTGATTTTTTTTCTATTTGATTAGTTTTACAAGGACACAACAAAAGAAAAGTGGGTGTAATGTGGTATATACTGACTTGGATCAAATGCCCAGATTTACCAGAGATTCTCAACCTTTGAGGACCATTGAAGCATGTTCTCCACTCCTGTGTTATCCTCATAGTGAGCTAAATTAGTGGTTCTCAAAATGGAGGTCCCTGGATCTACAAGCATCAGCATCGCCTGGAAACTTATTGAAAAATGCAGATTCTCTAGCCCCATCCCAGACCTACTGAGTCAAAAATTCAGGACTGGAGCTTTCTGTATTTTAACAAACTCTCCAGGTGACCAATGTTCTTGCCTCAGGTTTGTCTGCAGGGAGATCATGCCCTGATCTGGCCTATTATAGCACCCTGGGTTTAAAGTGGGTGTTTCCTATGATAAAACAAACACTACTTTCTGCCTCAAGCTTCTGAGAATTTCTTTGTATTTCTAAATCCCTGGAACTCTGGTTTGGGGTTGGGTCTGCATTTCTGTATTTGTAAGAAGATCAGATCTGAAATTGTGGTGAAGGTACCAGGGTAATGCCATCTTCAATCTCTATCCTTTATGCCTTCTTTCCAGCTTCTCCCCAGAAGATTCTGAGCTCAGATAGAACAATGGATCAGGTCTCGCCCATGGTTCAGTGGAGTTCACAGTGCAGTGGTGGAGACAGTCTTGGAAACAGATCCTTGTAATGCAAACCAATTAGTGCTGTAGAGAGGCCTGAGCCAAGTTCGTGGGCATACAATGGAGCTCTGGGGAAAACAAGGACACCATTCTCCCCTAATCTCTCCAGCCCTGGCAGACACCCAGCAGCCCAGGCAGGGAAAAGGCACAGAAAATAAAACATCTTCCTACATAATACTGTTCTATCTTCCTTCCCTGTGAAAGGACAGCTATGTGGGGCATGCCTGCATGGACTCGCCAAAGCAGTTAGGAAAAGGCGGCCATGGCCTCCCAGGCTAACCCAGAAGTGCAGTCTGTCTCGCTCTGAAGCTCTAGGTGGTAATGATGGTGGAGGTGGTGGTGGTGGTGATGGTGGTGGTGGTGGTGGTATGAAAGAATGTAAGTGTGGTTTTTGTGTGTGGGATGGTATACTTACAAGGGAGGGGAAAGACTCTCCATTGCTTTCACGAACTTAATTGCTAAAAACCAACAACTGAAACTAATTTTTTACTGTTCTATGACCAAAGTCATCTCAGTCTGAGGTTTTGGCACTTCTCTCCCCACCACTTTTTCTTCAGCATATATCTCAATGAAATATTTATTAACCCTATCATGGTAGTAATAACAAAGCCAGAAGCTCTTACCTCAGCGGAGTGGGCCATTATCACCACTGTGATCTCCACCAAAGCCCAAGACAGTTTTTTTGTACATCCACATGGATGCATCTCCCCTCGCCTCATCCACAAATCTCCTACACCCAGCATTCCACAGGACTGTTCCTGGGAGCTCTGGATCTGTGAGTCTGGAGAACTTATCTGTGTCTCATTGTGGTTCCATCATTTATAAGCAAGGTCTTTGACCTCTCCGATCCTCTCTGTAATGCAGTGGAAAATGAACCAGCCCTCCCCTGCCAACCTAAGGGGAATGTGGTGAGGTTACAAAGGGAAGTCTACAGCCCTGTCGGGGTCTGGTAAATAACAGTGATGGGAAAATGATTTAAAATGAAGATATTGATTTGGAGCCTCTCTCTTGACCAATTTAGACAGATTAACTGGACCACAAATGCACTCTCCTTCTAGTGATGTTAAGTGTCTCTGGTCCCATTCTGATGTTTACCCACGGGTACACTACCTATGACAGTCACAAGTCCCAAGTCAGAGGAAAAAATAACTAGAACTGAAGAATGGAAAACCAAGGAGGCTGAAAAAAAAGGAAAAAAAGAGTTTAAAGAGTTTAATGAACCAGCTTTGATGTGGTATGCAGAAGTTGCCAGCTTAATGGTTTAATTTCACCAACAGCCAGCAAGAGCACAAGGCTGTATTTCCTCTGCATTGACCGAGCAGAGGGCGGATTGTGTCTGCCCATTAGCTCCTTAGCATGCCCAGTTCCCGTAAATTCTAAGCATGGAGAGCTACCAAGGGTCAAGATGGTGCTAGAGGAGCTGTCGTACCTGCTTCTGGTATCACAACCACTGGCCCCACTTCAACTAAGACTGATGAAGGATTCATCATCATCAGAGAGACCATTTCTGAGGCCTAGCTAGAGGGTGCAGCCCAGAGCTGGAGAGAAAGACTTTATTCCTGAGAACCCAGAGAATTAGGTTGTACAGAAAAGAAACAAAGAGACTCCATAGTCACTCAGGTAACTCCATGGGAAAGCTGCAAGGAGAAGCAGGAGAAAACAAAGCACTAGAGACACCCCCACCCCGCCCCGCAACCTCCACCCCCCCAAGGCTGAATAGCAGCACTGCCCCCTCGGTGATGTTGTTATCCCCATTTCACACATGAGGGCACTGAAGCTCAGAAAGATCAGGTCGAGTCCAAGGCTCTGGAGCTACCTGGGAACACAGGCAGAACTCCATGTCCTAACTTTCCATATGGACTCCTAAGGCATCCTCTCTCCTGTTTCACCCAGCAGAGAGTTGAGAGGAAGATCATGATCCCAAGCCCACTCCTCCCTTAAAAGAAGGCATCCCCAGGAATTTTGTTCTGTGCCTGGACAGATGAGGATATGCCAGGAAAATGGGCTAGGGGGTCAGAGTATCCTGGGCTTAAAACCTAGTTCTGCCATTTATATTCTTCATTTCTTTCTATCCTGGGTCTGCCAAAATGTCAGGTTTTTCACATGTGTTTTCACATGATTTTTCTCACCCGTGACCACCCTTCTTCAATTCAACTGTGCTAAAGCCCCTGGCCCTCCTCTTCCAAAATTCTTTGCCATGAGCAAGATTCCACCCCTCACCACCACTATTTCTGAATACATCCACATCTCTGATTCTCCCTTTTTTTCTTCTCCCTGCTCCTCTTTTTTTCTTGCCCATCCCCCTTCTGTCTACTTTCTCCCTTACTTTCTTTATCCTGCTCCCCTGCATCTCTATCATCTCCCCGCACTATTTCCTCTGCTTCCTTCTATTTCTTTTTTTGCCATGCTCTCCTCCCACGTCCTCTCCTAATTCGCCTCCCATGGTTCACCCATTGGCCGATAGTTATGACGAGTGGCACAACCTGCCGTCTCTCAGATGACCTGAAGAGCCTCATCCTTTCACATATGCCCTCAGCCTCAGCCTGGACATGGTGCCTTGCAGCTGCCTGATTAAAGCACTGAGGGAGGGTTTGTCTGGAGAAGGTTTTATAGTGTTTGCTGAAGGGGGTAGTTGCATTTTTGTCTCCATGCCAAGATGAAGCAAAGCATTTTGGAAGGGGAAGTAGAGAATAAAAATCCCAGCCAATTCCCCTTAGAATTGTTCTATGTGCCAGCAACTTGATGCTTTTTCAATGTGGGAGGAGAGTGACTACAAATGCCACCCTCCACTCTGGCCCAGGCTTCCTCCTGGCCAGCGCAGCCCTCAGCATGGTAAGGACTCGTTTGCACAGGAGACAGCAAAACAATGGAGAAACTGGGCTTGGAGCCTTCGACCCAGACGCAGATGCTAAAAATGACTTCTCCCCACTTGGATAATGTTATTTAGCATAAAGGAGACAAGAGGGAGCCGAAGGCTTTGTAAAGATAGCTTAGGAAAGGGGA
Source organism: Geosciurus inauris (assembly GCA_004024805.1). NCBI lineage: Eukaryota > Metazoa > Chordata > Mammalia > Rodentia > Sciuridae > Geosciurus > Geosciurus inauris. The sequence continues at coordinate 83,944 of PVHX01006362.1, read as the reverse complement.
AGGAGTGAGCCAAAGGAAATTTTTATCTATTTCTGCAGCCCACAGCCTTAGGAACCACCCAGGCAAACGAGAGAGAATGTGAGACAGAAAGAGAGAGGAAGAGGAGAGAGAGAGAGAGAGAGAGAGAGAGAGAGAGAAATGTTATTAGCATTTGCGATTCTATTTTAGAAGATAGGAATAAATTCAGGTCTGGGAAGTGCTAAGATTATCTAGTCTCACCCCTTCTCTTTTCCCACAAGGTGACTAAGGTCTAGTAACTTTAGGTTCATCACTCAGGTTGCCCCTACTGAAACAAGACAAAACCAGCCCACTTCAGATCCTCCCTGGGCTTTCCACCACCTCTCACACCTGTTTTGCAAACAGATGAGTAGCACTGCCTGATTCCTGGAATTTTATCAAAGGGGTCTTTACACTCAGTCCCAGAGAACTTGGGTGCCTTGGGGGGCAGTAGCAGCCCATACTCCCAAGGGCAGAGCACCTGTCTGTGCCTTGAAGAATCCTGATTGTCCTTCATAAGCTTGGCAAAAGCATGATGGTATCTCCCCCTCAGTTTCATTGCCTCATTTATCTTCCAACATACTCCCACATTATGTTTTTTAATTCTCATTTCTCATATGGCTAGTTGTTTGTGGTCCCCGCCTCCCCAATCTTTTATCAGCGTCCATCCCCTCCATTTCCTGGTATCTCAGAGCCTTAAACAAGGATTTGGGTACACATGATTTATTATAAGACACAAAGAGAGAAAGGAAAACAGGATAGGGAAGAGCAAGGAGATAGGCAAAGATTTGAAATTAGATAGTCCATGCCTGACTTGATTGACATGGGGATCTGGAGACACTTATACCCTCCTTTAGGTCAAACATTTTGTGCCATCGTTGGTCTTTAGTTTCCTCAAGATGGAGCATGTGTAAATTCCAGAGCCAGACAAATGAAGACCATTCTCTGGACAAGTAGGCTATCCACAAGACTTCAGCTGCCCACACTCCCAGAGGCTGGCGAAATGGGTACCTGAGCCTGATAAATTGAACCTGGACAATATCCACTACAGTCGGTAAGCCTCGAGTCAGATGAATCCTACCCTTGCGATGTCCTCTGGTATCCCTAAGCCAAGCAGGATCAGAAGTGAAAGGTACCATTGCTTTCTCTCTGCTGTCTCAACAGGACTTGTGTTCATCTCCAACGGCCATTCACTGCCCTAGTGCTGATCCCACCATCCCTTACCTGGATCAACAATTCAGTCTCCCCACCAGTCTCTCTGCTGTCAGTCTCATCTTCAAGTCATCCTCCTATCAACTACCAGAGGCAATTAAGTAGTTAATGCCTATTACTCCCTGCTTAAATCCTTCAAAGGCATCCCATGGTCCTCAGAATAAACACCAAACTCCTTACATGGAAGACAAGGTTGCTCGTGGCTTGATCCTCACCACCCCAATAAGCTTACATTCTCTCTCTTCCTTTTCTAGTGCAAATGTGTGGATTTTTTAATTGTTGTTATTTTTTAATGCTTGTTGTTGTTATTATTGTTTTGTTTTATTTTTACTCTGGCTTTTACACAATGTTTTCTCTACCTAGAATATTCTTATCTCCTTATCCACTGGGTCATCATTTATGTGTTCTACATTTGAGTTTCAATGTTTAAGAATTCTTACCACAAAAAGAAGATACATATATCATATGTTAATTAGCTTGATTTAGCCATTGTACAGTGTACACAAACATCAAAATATAATGCTGGGGGCTGGGATCATAGCTCAGTGGTAGAGCGCTTGCCTAGCATGTGTGAGGCCCTGGGTTCGATTCTCAGCACCACATATAAATAAAATAAAATAAAAATCCATTGACAACTAAAAAAAAACATAATGCTGTACATGATAAATGTATACAATTTTTGTCTGCCAATACATAAATAAATAAATGCTTCCTCCTGCCTAATGATTTTCCTGGCCTTTCAAGTTATAGCTTCTCCTTGAATAAGCTTCTTCATGTTAGGTAGAAGTTATTTTATTATTCAGTATCTTCTACTAAATCATGAGTTCTCTGCAAGTTTGGACCACATCTTACCAATATTTGTATGCTCTTCTACTTCAATATGTAGCATATGGTAGGCATCCACAGATCTTGGAAAAAAATTAGCAACTCTATCTAAGAACCTGAGCATTTCATCTCTATATTTCATTACTGATCCTGAGAAGTCAGGAAATATGTTTTCTAGATTGTTAGCATCCCTTTCAAAGACTCTCTTGACTGATTGGTTTTCTAATTCCATGCTAATTGTACTATTCATAATCATTCCTGTCTCTAAATTGTTGCTCACAGTCCCAAGGCCTTGAAACATTACATTCTGCCCCCCCCCCATCCAAATCTTATGCATTATTGGGTCATAATCTAGCAATTGTCCCACTAAATATTAAATATATCATTGGTTTTTCTTCATTAGAGAAAATTCAAGTTGCACCACAATCTTGGTACAGAAAGCAAAATCACTGGAGTAACATCCATTTGAAGAGTAGGTACCAAGTGAGTTGTCCCAGTTTTTCTGTGAGAAGCACAATGGCAGCCATTTTGCTTTTGAAATGGTAGTAATCATTATCAGTCTACACTAATATTCACTTCTTTTCCCCTTCCTGAGTATTTGGCAGATTATGCTTCTAAGTCCCTAGTAGGCAACTCAACCATGTGACCAGATCTGGTCAATGAAAACAGAGATGAAGTGCATCATTTGATAGCAGCCTGATTTGCTGAAGTCACTCTTTGGGGAAAGAGTGCCTGACCTGAATCCACCACAGATCTTGCAAGAATAACGAATAAGCTTCTCTTACATTATGTCACTGAAACTTTAAGATTTTTTTTTATTCCTGCAGCCTATCTCATCCTGATTAACAAGAAGACTAGAAAAGAAATTGCCCCACTGTCTATGTGTATGAGGGTAACTTTGAGATATGAAGTGTTCTAGTGCTCCCAGGTTGACTGAATCCTAATGTATGGAACAGAGATGCTCAACCCTGGGAGACATACATTGGGGAATCCAAAGGTAATTATACACCCTTGGCCAAGCTTAGCATAAAAGAAATGAGATTTTTCTCATATAAAATGTCACTGTCATGTGTGCTGGGACCTTTACTAGCAAAAGCTCACAGCAGAAGTGACTGGTCATCTATTGGAGAAAGCAGGATGAGTAGTATGGTCAATTGTCCTTCAGTTGACATGAGGACAGCTGAGTCTCCCCAAATTAAAGATAGACCTGACCTAGTCTGGGGAGTTGAGAAAGTCTTATTGAGCAAATGGCATCTGGTCTGATATCTAAAGGACAGGTAGGTGTAATTAAGGAGGCAAAGAAATAAAAATGGTAAGGGAAACATCCATGCCTTGGATACAATTTTGGCAAAGGCTTTTCTGTGGGAGTAAATTGTTCAAAGAACTGAAAGGAGGCTGGTAGGACTGGAATAGAGTGAAGGAGGGGACATGAAGACATGAGCAGGTGACATAAAGAGGGAAATAAGGACAGGATATCTATCTTGACTTCTTGGGTTCTGTTGAGAATTTGGTACTTTGAAAAGAAAAGAAGCTACTGAAATTCATTAGAACTATAAAATAACATGATATATTAGAATTTTGAAAAGAACCCTCTGGTAAAAGTGTAGAGTAAAAAGCCAGAGAAAAAAATATTATGCACATTGCTGGTTGAAATTTAAAAAACTGCACAGCCAAAAAAGAAAAATAGACAGATGCCTTATTTTACTTCCAATTCTTGAAGAACTTTAAAGACCAAATCAGTTCACTCCTCAGAGGACTGGAAATAGCCTTCTTCACTGTGTTCCTGCTGAACACTTACATATGTGTTGTTCTCAGGACTTAGAAGACTCTAGAATGAACCATGTTCCCAAAGTCTAGGAAAGAGAATCCCAAGTTCTGAAGACTTGCAAGAGAAAAGCTTGTCCCCAAGGGGTCTGAGAGCCCCACATCACACCCTGTCTCTTCATAAAGTGGATGAATAATAGCTCCAAAGTTAGCCTGAAGTAAACTAAATCTAGAACATGTCATTCCATAAATTTTTAATGAATGCCTATTGTGATGTAGGCAGTATTCAAGGTATTGAGAATTCAGCAGCAATGACCAAAGATACCATCTTTGATATTATGCTGCTTATGTTCTGGGGCTGGAGAGAGCCATAGACAGATGAATAAATGTGCATGTCAGCTTGTCACATGGTGCTAAGTGTCATGAAGACTGTAAAGTGATGGTATCATGGAGACAGAGTTGAATTAGGGATGACTGCCTTGGATTGAGTAGTTAGGAAAGCCCTCTTACAACTGGTGACTTTGGATCTGAACCTGAATTATAATAGTAATAGCTAACAATGATTGAGGGCGTTCTTTGTCAGAAGAAATGTTCAGAGCATTTTACATGTGTGGAATTATTTTAATCCTCTCAACAACTCCATGAAGTTGTAGGTGTTATCTCCATTCTACTGGTTAAGAACCTGAAGCAGAGAAGTGCTTGGTTGCATGCCTGAGGTTACATACATCTATGGAGATGGGAAGGCAGCCTTCCAACTCCAGAAATCAAGCTCCAGCATCTGCTCTTAACCATTATACTACACTTCCTCTTAACAAAAGAGTATAATGAAATATGTCTTAGGTGAATTTCAGTGAGAGCTCTAGGGCACAGGGTAGAGTAAGGACAGAGTTCCTAAGTTTGGAAAGTAGACTTGTGCTCCACAGCAATTTCTATTGAAGCTGACTAGTTGTTTCCATCCCTGGTCAGACCCAAAACAACTGTTAAAATTGAGGTAATTTCCAAAGTCTCTTACTATGTTGCCTGATAACCTCCAAAAAATATGAAGAAGATATTTCATATTTTACATAATCTTGATATCAAGCACAACATACTTTCTCTCTGAAATATTAAAACTGTATTGTAGCTCCCCCAACTATCCAGGACCTTATGAAATCTAATTTCATCTTGGCAAAGCTTTCTGCAAGATAAACATAAGCCTACTCAAGAAAGTCTTCATTCAACAGCATTCAAAATATACCAGCAGCTGATCAAGACAGACCTGGGGGCCTGAGAGAGAGAGGCCTGACATACTTTGAGCACATCCATTCAGAGATATTTATTGAGTAATCCTAAGTATACCAACAGTGTGCTGGACACAGGAGCCAGAAAGAAATAAGGATATCAACAATAATATTTAGGATCCCAACTTACAGTTACAGCAATTTTGGGTGCCCTGCTTGACATGATGAAAAATTTCCCCAAATTACTAAAGAGAGAACAGAATTTTGGAATTGGAAATGAAGGAATGTGTAGCATAATCCCTGAACCTCTGATCAGGAAAAATTCAAGACTATTAAAGTGTTTGGTAATATCTGGAAAAAAAAAATTTCTCTCCATTTTGGCAGAATACAATCATTTCCAGAACTGGCAGGATATAAAATACAGAGTAAAAGGAAAACTACAATAAAGTTTATGCCCCATAATCCAGATGCAGGTCTATAGGAGGGCTGAAAGTAAGGCTTTCTCCTCCACAGGCTGAGACCCTGCCAAGTGCTGAGCACTGCAGGTTGCCTGTGCATGTACAGGTGAGAAGAATAAAATGCTATCCCTGGGACAGGATAAAGATTCCACTCTACAGTGGGTATCTGTTGGAGATGTGTGTAGAGATTTTTGCTGATTTTTCAGTTTCAAGGTGAGTGGACCATGTCCAAAACACAGACCAAATGTGAAAATAGGTAATTGAAGAGAGTCTGCAGTCTAAAGATCAGTGAATCTCAAACTTTCATCTCCCTCAGAATCATCTGGCAGAGGGCTTATTCAAACAGATTCTGGGAGCCCTGTCCCCAGAATTTCTGATTCAATATGTATGAGTGAGGCCTGAGAATTTGCACTTCTAATCTCCCCAGGTGACCGTGATGCTCCTGGTCCAAGGAACCCACTTTTAGAAGCACTGACATGGCAGGGGGTGGTATAGGAAAGAGAAGATTCCCAGAGGTACAGAAGCTATTGGATCAGAGGGAAGCAGAGGGAAGCAAATCTCCAGGAACTCTCTCCTTGATGAGTTAGTTGTCCAGGATGGTCTGTGTCTGGACCCCCACCCACCCACACTAAAGGCATGTGTCTCCTGAGGAAGGAAGGGAAGTAGCACTCAGAGCACAAGCTGTGTGCAGGCACTAAGACCAAGTGCCTCCACAAAGATGTTTGCCTTAATCTCACAACAATCCTAGGAGCTAAGTGTCATGTTCCCATTTCAGATGTGGAAATCAAAGCCCTCACAGGTAGACAGATAAATCAGAAGGCAAGTCTCTCCAATGCTAAAGGACAAGCTCTTTCCTGCAGCACATTTAGCCTTCAGGTGCTCTCTCTTCTGACATTTCACACAGATGTAGCAATAAAATACCAAAAGAAAATTAGCAAGGCAGTTGCAATACTCAGTAAACAAGGTCCTGTTTGGTAGGTGGACTTGTTTCATTCAGTTGCTCTAAGCAGCAGTCCTCTAGGAGGCTGCTGGGGTCCTGAGGATTGTCAAAAGGTTGTATGACTCAGACCCTGAGAGGTTGCTGTCAAATAGCCTAAGATAAGGGTGTCCAAAACTCTTCAGTTTACCCATGAGGACCCTGCTGTCATAACCATTACTACCTTGAGCACCTTCCATGTCACCTCCACAGCCACCAGAGTGTCCAGTCCACTAAAACTAATAAGTACCAGCCAGAAGCTATTATTTCTATAACACTAAGTATACACACACACACACACACACACCCCTCACATAATAAAGCAGTGGCTTTGGCCACCTTCTGTGACACACAAAGTGGGAGCCAAGTCTTTATGAAATGACCCTCTGTTTTTGTTTTTGGACTCCGGAGTATTTCTACTCAAGTGATTTCTCTTGGTCACTGCAGGATGATAAAGGATGAGTCCTAATTTGATTGTCTCTAACCCATTTTCTCCCCTTGAAGTTTGTACAAGCCTGTTTGCCTCATGTGCTTGCTTAAATGTGTGACAGGAGACATGTTCTTCAGTAAAATGACCTATACACATCATCAGTGGTTTGTAGGTCAAGAGGAAATGGGCTCCAAAGACTGGCAGGGTTCCTTGAGCACCCCTCTCATCCTGTCCCCGGTGTACCGTTTTCAAGGTTCTGGCCCCACTTGTAGACACAGCAAGGATGGGGAACTTGAAGATGTTCTGATGGTGGAGACCTGCAGAGCCTTGTCTCAAGAACCATCTAGCTTCTATTTGGAACATTGTATGATTTTGCTAAAACTATGAGCTGTCATTTAGACAATCTATGCATGAGGTAAGTGCTCCTTTAATAATGACTGTTGGAACCCCAGATAGAAAAAGTTGGGGATTGGTTCCACTATAATAACCAAATGTGTGTGGATTGCCTCAGTCTACCCCTTCCCAAAGGCATACACAAATATATTATGATCCACTGTCCTCTGTTAGGAAAATATGCCATAAGTTTCGGAAGGCAATTTTTCAGTAAGAATATAAAGCCTTAAAAATGTTTATAGCTTGGGATCCAGTAATTCCACTCCTGGGAATCTAGCCTAAAGAAGTATTTCTAATGCATGAAAAAGCTTTATGCACAAAGATATTCACCATAACAATGAATCAATTGAAACAAAATAAATACCCAACCCTAGTGACAAGCAAAAGCCCAACTGCTCTTGAGTTTCCAGTTTGATCTTCTTGAAGGAATCCTTGAAACCTGAATATACAAAATTCCCACACTCAAATATAGAAATTAAGGCACACCCATGCTTTGAAGTGTAGAACCGATAAAACTGTTTCCAAAGTGTAATAATATGAAATACACTCACGATGTTGTAGTCACTTTACATATGTTGAGAAGAAGGTCGATAATCTTGTACTATAATCCAGGCTTTCTTATTCCATTTATAAAGCACAGGCATTGTAGATGTAGTATAATTCTTAAGGGCCCTAGGATTTTCAGACCCTCCCATATTCTCAAATAACAATCATTTGAAGTCTCCTAGTGTTGTGAGTCTTAGAAAAATGGTAGAAACTTAGATACATAGATAGCTATGCATAAAGATGGCAAATTGATGAAGTCTGGTGCTTTTCTTCCTTTTAAACCCACACTAACGCTGAGACTAAGGGATTTTTCTTAAAGGCATGATTTCCCAAGGATGGAAAGGACAGGTTGAGGGGATAGCAACAAAATGTTGAAAATATAAAGCTGATGGAACCTGAACAAGGGGTAATTGACCTTACAAACTATAGAGATCTGAATCTTTTAAAATGCCAGCTTAGAATCGAAGGCCAATCTCAGTAAGACAGCAAAATCCTCAAAAAGCTCAAGTACATGAGGAACAAGTATTTTTGGAAAAAGAATGAGAGTGAGACAGAAGCCAAGTTTTAAAAGGATGGATGAAAGCTGTTTGAGAAACAGCTAGAGCTCCAGGACCTTCCTCCTCCCATGCTTCAGTCTGACTTCCCACCTGGAAAGATAATCTGGGAGTTTCTTTCTGAGAATTTAGGCAGAAAGATCCTGGGATGGCACAGATGGGGCTGAACCCAATGAAAAACAGTGGAGTTAGGTAAAGCTAGGCCTCCCAAATGCAGAGGCGAGCTATCCACCTCCCTCTGCACTCCTAGCAGGTAGGACCAGAAGGTACTAATGTCAGGGCTTCCCCACTCTAACTACCCCAGCAATGCTGCTTCCGACTCCTTCCAAATTCCTATTAATATCCATATTTTGACTTCCTCACATGATTAACAAATGTTCTTAGAAGCATCTAGAAGGGTGACTACTCTACAGAAGGTTTCGATTTACTTAAATAAGACTTGAAAGTCAACATTACTTGACCCATGGGCTTCAGCATGCATGTTGTGTTAACAGGCATGAAAACAACGTTAATCTCACTGCGCTTCTCCATCAGATGCACTGTCAATGAGCAGTAATATTTTGAAAGGAATCTTTTTTTATAAGCAGTAGGTCTCAATAGTAGGCTTAAAATATTCAGTAAGCCATGTTGCAAACAGATGTACTATAATCCAGGCTTTGTTGTTCCATTTATGAAGCACAGGCATCATAGATGTAGTACAATTCTTAAGGGTCCTAGGACTTTCAGAATAGTAAATAAGCACTGGCTTCGATGTAAAGCCACCAGCTGCATTAGACCCTCACAAGAGAGTCAGCCTAGCCTTTGAAGCTTGAAGCCAGGCATTGACTTTTCCTCTCTAGCTATGAAAGTTCTGGGTGACATCTTCTTTCAAAATAAGGCTATTTCATCTACATTGAAAACCTGTTTCTGTAATGTCAACACCTCCATCAATCACCAGCTAAATCTGCAGTGCTCACCTCAGCATCTGCTGCTGCACCCTGCACTTTTACTTTTGTGGCTTCTTAAACCCCATGAACCGACCTTTGCTTTTCTTCTGCAGCTTCAAAACATTTCTTCTTCTTCTTCAGCTTCCTCACCTCTCTCATCCTTCACAGAAATTGAAGAGAGTTAGGGCCTTGCTCTGGACGAGGCTTTGGCTTAAGGAAATGACATGGTTGCTTTGATCTTCCATCCAGACCACTAAAATTTGCATCAATAAGGCTGTTTCATTTTATTTTCATTTCTGCACTCACTGGAATAGGGCTTTTAATTTTCTTCCAGAAAATGTCCTTTGCTTTCACAACTCAGCCTCTTTGGTGCAAGAGGCCCAACTTTTGGCCTATCTTGGCTTTTGGCATGCCTTCCTCACTCTGCTGAATCATTCTTGGCCTTTGATTTTAAATGAAAGACATGTGACTCTTCCATTCACTTGAACACTTAGGAGCCATCAAAGGGTTATAAATTGACCTAATTTCAATATTGTTGTGTCTCAGGAAATAGAGGCCCAAGGAGAGGGAAACAGATGGTAAGTGGAGCAGTCAGAACACACAACATGGATGGATTAATTTTGTCTTCTTATATAGGCTCTCTCTGTGGCACTCCAAAACAATGAACAATTGGAACATCAAAGGTCACTGATCACAGACCATCACAGCAGATACAACAATAATGAAAACATTTGAAAAAATGAAAAAACAAACAAAATGTGACATAGAGACATGAGGTGAACACACATTGTTTTGAAAATGATTACTTTGATGCAAGGTTGCCACAAATTACAATTTGTCAAAAACACAGTGTCACTGAAATACAGTGAAGCAAATCACAATAAAATTAGGCTTACCTATGTACAACGTTCAGAGCATCGCTATTAACAATCACCCTATGCTGGAAATTACCCAGATGCCCATCCATAGTAGAATGGATAATTTGCAATATACCCATAAAATGTAGCACTATACAGCAATGAGAACAAACTAAAATCACAGGCATCGATATGGATGAATCATACAAGCAATGTTGAGCAAAAGGAGTCAAGCATAAAGAAATATATAAAGTATAGTTCCTTTACATAGAGTTAAAAAACAGATAAAACCAATCTAGGGCATCAGATATTGGGATAATGCTTACGCCTGGGTGGGTAGTGACAGCAAAGAAGTATAAGAGGGGCTTCTGAGTTTCTGTTTCCTAATGTGGAGTCTGGTTACACAGCGTGTTTTCTCTGAGAAATGCTTTGAACTGTACCTTTATGATATAAATATAACCTTCTTTATGCCAGGAACAAAGAAGTTGGGGCTTTCATAGTAGAGGAAAATATCCAAGCCGATCACAAAACAGTTAAGGGAACCCCTCTGTAGCTGACTGCTTGTCAATTCCCATGACCCCAGAGACTGGATACCAGGTTCCCCGCCAAAGCTGGCCCAGAAGAATCAGATGCCTCTGCCACAGGTTTACCACATCAAATCTGCCTTTGTGTGGTTAGTTCCAAGCATCACTCTTATTACAGGTACAACTGCTGACTGGTCAAATCCAGGTCACATGAAAATATTAGCTGTAAGGGAAACTGGAAGTATGGCTGAGTCCATCTGTTCAAGGCCACACAATGAGTAGCCTTGACCATATCATTCAGTGGGGATCTTGATGTAACTGTGCTTCCAAAGACCTAGGATCTGATGATTCAGGCATGAGCCAAGGAAATCTAAGTCATTCAAGCCACACTTCCCCCTGAGAATGCCACCTTTGTCCTGAAGACATGATAGATGTCTGACTCCATTTGGCCATTCCTGCTGGAGCCACACCTCTTTTGGGTTAGCCATGCCCCAGCCCCTGCTCACCCTCGGCTTCTTCCCAGAGTCTGCTCATCACTGACTGGTTAGCAATACCATTGGTCCCTAGCTATCTGCCTATTACCATGTCTCACTAACACACAGAATCACCCAAACCAAAGCCACCATGTTGAAAACACACTGAGATCCACCCCTTCTGCAAGATTGGATACTAAACTCTGATTTCTCCTTCTTCCTCTTCCCCCTGAACCATGAAACAGAGGTTTTGCCAGTCATTTTGAAGGATTATAACTTAACTATGGCCAAAGAGCCATCTGGACTCTTGTGGGCTTTGCAGGGTCCACCTGTGACAGGAATGGAGGAGATATGAGATCAGCTCATGACAGACTTTTACCTGTTTCATTTCATCATGTAGAATAGCCATAACAGTAATGACTTTTATTTATAAGTTTTCAGCTCTGTGTAAGGCACTGGGCTCCCTGCCTCACAAAAATCAACCCATATCTTCCTCATGGCAAACTTGTATCGTTGATATGATCACTTTCATTTTACAATGGAAAAAGTAGGATCCGAGGGTTCAAATGATGCACTCAAGGTCACATGAGAATTGAAGTACTTTTGTGAAAGAAAATAACACCCTGCACCCTATGTGTGCATCCTTCGGATAGATGAACAGTAGATACATAATCCATCACGTATTGACAGGATTTTCATATTCGGGCCTGCAAAGCTACTGGATTTGAGATAGTGCCCTGGAAGAGAGGTTATCCTTCCCCACATCTATTTCTTGAGCAATACAGGGGTTCATAGTTGACAAAAATTAATTGAATATTTCAAAATAGCTAGTAGACACACACAAAAAAGATACATGTCTAAGACAATAGATAAATCAATTACCCTGATCTGGTCATTAAACATTGTACACATGTGTTGAAATACCACAGCTGTATCCTATAAATATGTGCAATTACTATGTGTCCATTAAAAATAAACAATGTATTTTAAAAAAATAAAGAAAGTCCTCAGGTAGGAAACAAACACAGGAGACAGCTGGAGGCAGACAAGCTTCCTCTGGGATCTAGAGCTGATCATTGAGCAGAGGGTAGATGAAGGAGGCTGTCCTCGTCACCACTACCCCATGGGAGCATGGCCTTCCTTCCCCCACCATTTGCACCTTTCTGCTTATGACAATCTATATTTCTTCTACCTATGGAAAATTACTTCTTTTGAGAAGCCTTATCCTCCATCTCCCTTGGCCCAGGAAGAATTAATCATGTTTTTTCTTTGTGCTCTCTCTCTCAACACAGTGCTGTATTATAGCCAAGTGTTTACAAAGAGGCAATGTCATATTGTGGAAAAGCTTTGAAATGGGAGTTCCATGACCTGGATTCTGGGGCTGTTGCTTACTGGCTCTGTGATCTTAAACAAGGTCCTTGTTCTCATCTGTAAAATGCAGATAACACTTGCCTCACCTGCTTTGCAAACAGGGCTAAATGAGATGTCTGTTAAAGTGCTCATAAATGGTCAAGCCTAGTGCTTGGGTTGGTGGGTTTTGTTTTTGTTTGAATTTCATTTTGCTTTTTCCTTCTCTCTCTAGACTGTGAGGGTAGAGACTTGTTTGAGGGGGCTTTGTATTTCACTTGGAGCCTGCAGAGAGCCTCCCTGCAATACTGCTCAATGAAAGTGGATTCTCGGGCAACTGAAATTAAAATGACACAAATGCAAAAGGTGGAATACCTCATTCTGTGCACACAAGATGTAACCACCACCCTTCTTTCCCATCCTGCATGTGTGATGTGTGTGTGTGAGTGTGAGTATACATGTGTGAGTATGTGTGTGCATTCCATCTTTAATAGCATACCTTTCTTTTTTTTTTTTTTTTTTTGAGCTATGAAATCTCAGTCCTGCAGAGGAATTCTGAGGCCAATTGACAGAGCCAGACGATACTATGAATAGAAGTCTTTTCACAGGGTCACACTGCCAACAGACATCTTTTTTGTTTTTTTCCCACCTGGGCCTGCTGTGTGCTATGGCCAGCCCTGAGCTTTTCAAATACAAAAAGACCCAGCTTGGGGTGCAGGCTCTGAAAAGTATCATATGCAAGACCTCAGAGAAATTGATACCCCAGTTGGTGGGTCGGCTCCAAGCCAGGTTTTATGAGCCTCAGCATAGCCCATACAACAAGGCTTCTGTGCCCGAGAGTTCACAAAGACACATTCATTCATTTCTGACAGTGTCTTTGGTGTGTCATGGAAAAATAGCTAGTACTGAGCAAAGGAGAAAAATTTGCAATTCAGGACAGATAACCATACCACAAAGAACAATAACTCCAAGGTGGGCAGATGTATAGTTGGGTAACCTACATGATAAAATGCAGAATATTCTGCGTGGACAATTTTAGGACATTGAAGATGATTCTTTTCTATCCCACTGATACAAGTTCATGGTGAATGGGGCCAAAAAAAAAAAAAAAATAGAAGTTACTAAAACAGATCTGGACTCTCATATTACCCAAATATGTATGTCCTTAGGCAAGATGTTTAAATTCTCTCCTTTTCCATCCCATTTCATAAATGTTTATAAAGTATCTTCTGTGAACCAAGAAATTACTGCATGAAAAACGAGGGATAGACTGAAATAAGACACAGTCCTATCAAAAAGGTACCTGGAGTCTAGAAATGACTATATGTAAAGGGTCTAGAGACACACAGCAAGTGCTTATTCTATAGAAGGCTATCCCCCTGTTTATCTCTTCTCCTTCATCATAATCCCAAACTAATGTCTTCAACATTGCTATTAAATCTTTATTTCTTTAATTTAGGAGTCCAGACTATTCATCATTCAACTTCCCTCTTAATCCCCTCATGAACCACATCTGATGGAGTTTTGAATTACAAATATTTGGTATTTATAAATTATTCTTCAGCACATGTTCACTCCAATTACCACACTGAGTTCAGAACATTCAAGCTCAAACAAAAAAAAAATCTTGATTTATCTGCTAAGTGATTGTTTCATGAGTGTTTTTTTTTAAACTTGAAAAGAGCTCAAAGATGCTTTACTAACTACCCAGAATCTTGGGGACCAGGTACTCTGGGTTACAAAGCACCACTATTTGTGGCTTTCCCTGGGAGTTCATACTCATCCCTAAAAAGGCATCCCTCCCTCCAATCAGTTGCCTGACCCTTGGTGTAGATCAGTTCATGAATTTTGCCTGAAAGCAAGAAATATCATTCCAGGTTAGGAGCTCTCATAGCAGGGAACAGAACAAAGATGTTGCAGTGTAACCCAAGTTAGAAACAAATTTTATAGATTTTTAACTTTGCCCATGGCCAGCTCTAAAAAGAATTTACTGAAGAGATTCAGATATTGCTACTCAGATGAGTGACTTATGCTTAGCCAAAAAATAACCACAGGCACATTTTCTACTCTACAGTGCTGTCTATTGCTAAAAAAAAAAAAAAAAAAAAAAAAAAAAAAAAAAAAAAAAAAAAAAAAAAATCCTTCGGGAGGAAAAAAAAGATATATATATGTATGCATATATAGCAAAAAATAAAAATATATGTATATCTGTCTTATCTATATATCTCTAAGACTTATCAGAGAGCGTATAATGTTAAAATTTAGGATTCCTCTGCCTAAACATCACCACCCACCATACCATCAAAGGAGTGACAACCACAGATAGTCATTAGATAAAGTTTCCTGAATGTTGTTTTAGTCAGCTTTTCATCACTGTAACCAAAAGACCTGACAGAACAATTTAAAGGAGGAAAATTCTATTTTGGTTCACGGTTTCAGAAGTATAGTCCATGGTTGGTAGACTCCATATCTCTGGGCCCAAGATGAGGCAGAACATCATGGTAGAAGGGCATGGCAGAGGAAGGCAGCTTAGCTCCTGACAGTCAGGAAGCAGAGAGAGCTCCAGTCACGAGGGACAAAGTATAAGTGCCAAAGGCATGCCCTGCAGGGACCTACTTCTCCAGTCACACCCTACCTGCCTACAGTTACCACCCAGCTAAGCCATATTGGTGTATTAGCCCACTAATTAGGTTACAGTTCTCATATCTAATCATTTCAACTCTGAAAAGGCTTGCATTGACTCACACATGAGCTTTTGGTGAACACCTCATACCTAAACCATAACAAATGTGAACCAACTGGAGAACACATTTTGAAGAGAAGACATAAGAAGTGCAGAGCCCCCATGGCAGCTTCACTCTTTCAAGATGATTTTATTTAGAGACTTATTTTCTTCCATATCCCAGTCCACTAAAGATCGTCCTCCCCAAAGAAAGTCTATGTCTATCCTTCACGCAGGAAAGAAAGTTAGGGTTTGCTGTAGGGAGTGGCTTTCCCAATGTTTTATGCTTTTACAGCATCTTCTATTTGGAACAGTAAGAAAGCCCAGGTAGATAAACATGTACCAACTACCCCTACCTGTTTTTGCTTATGCCTGTAGGGGAAAGTGGCAAAAGTTGATCTCTTTTCAAGGACAAGGTAACTAACTCTAGGTGTCCATGCCACCCAGTTACAGCTAATGAGAATTCAAGTGAGACTGCAAGAAGACAACAGGAGACAAACAAATCCATAGTGTTCTGGCAGGGTCAATATTTGAAGCCCAAACTCTGAATCATTTCATAGGGCTGCTTATAATACTCTATGCTGTTGAAAAATCTGAATTAAATTTTTAGTTCTATTTTAGTCATATCATTTTAAAACAAATTGCCATTATAATTGCTATTGCAAAATATAAGTAATCTATCTATGCATCTATCAGGCTTCTCTCTTTGTTCTTCTTTATCAAAGCAATATTGTACCTAAGAAAGAGGTAGACTGAGGACAAAGCATATTAATATCTTTTACAGTTTCCATTGGAGACAAGTTCAATGAAACTATGCTCAACAACATAGTTTCTAATCTTTTTTTTCTAATTTCTTTTCCTTTATAAAAAGTTTTCTTTTATATTTAAGCCAAAATGTTTGTGCAGGTCCTTTTAAATTCAAAGAAAATGAAGTCAGGCATTTTTGGTGCAGAGAGCAATTCCAGACCCAGTAGGGGAGCGCTTATGACTGAACAAAAACTCTTCTCTCACACAAAATGTGAGCTCCCTGCCTGGGGTTCACACATTAATGACTATATGAGTCATTATTATATATGCCTCCAAAGCTGAGGTTCTCTCTTCTGCTAACCAGCTCTGAACAGCAGATGTTGAAATGTTAACCATGGGACTGCAGGTGTGGCTAGAGTTGTTTTTCTGGAGGTCTTTCTAGACATCACTCTTCTGAGTCCTATGATCCAGCCAACATCAAGTTACAAGGTTACTCAGAGGCTTTAAATGATACTTGGCATAATCTTCATGCCTATTAACAAAATCATGACTCTTCCTGGAACTGCATCTTTTACCTCTTTCTATCTTGGGTAGTAGTTGATAGAAGCTTTCCAAATGTCAGATGGCTTACGGCTTCTAGTTCTGTCTCTGATTTTCTTCTATGAGCACTGTGTGTTTCCTTAGGATTGAGCATCATGAGGTTTGGGGGAGAAATTCAATTTGGAGGAGTAGGGTTGGAAAGGCATGGACTTGCTAGATAAGGAGACCATGTTCCAAATCCTAATTAAATCCTTTAAAAGGTGTTTGATGGTGAGCAAATCGAATTTATATTTAGAAATGTTGGGGGAAGCGGGAAACATGCAAAACCTGTGGAAAGAATTGGGCATTGTAACTACAGACAAGAAAAACTTTGAATAGATTAATATTTTAGCCCCAAATTTTTGTTTCCTCCTGATTCCATGCTTTTATCATATGACTGTGCGTGCAGCCATTTCCACCCAAAGGAGAATGGGCTTCTTTGCTCTCTGATTTTGGACTAAGTCATGCTACTTTGCTCTGACCAATGAACATGGTCCAGGTAAGGGTGTGCCAGATTCTAACCTGGGCATTAAGAAGAAACTCATGCTTCTGTTCTCTCCCTTGCACTGCCTTTGCCACCATGAGAAGAGCTTTACCAGATACTCAGCCTGAGCTCTAGAATGAACCTACACAGAGCAGAACTGAGCCAACAGTGAGAATCCAGAGTGAGAGTCAACATCCAGGCTGACAGGTAAAGCAGAGTTTCCCAGCCACATCCAACTTCGCTATCCAATACTTAAATAAATCGCAAATGACCAAGTCAGTAAGTTGGGACATGTCTTGTTACACAGAAATAACTGAAAGATATACAAAAATTTTTTTTTATAAAATGAGTTTCTCTAGCTTAAAATAACATTTGACGATCAGCCCCAGGATCTGCTTTCCTGTCCATCTTCCCACTAAAATACCAATGAAAATATAGCAAGAGGTGAAAAAAGAAATCATACTATCACAAAAAATTAAGCAAAAAGATAATCTGTGAACCTGGAAAGAGTGGACATAATCCAGAGAAAATGTCATCTAAAAATTAATAACAACAGAACTGAAGATTGAAGAGCTACTGCTCTTTGCTGTCTGTTCCTGCTCCCAACTATTCCAAAATGAAGACAGAACATTAACCTCCTCTACCACTCCTCAAATGTTCCATAATCAACCACAGTGGAAAAAGTAATGCTCTCTTATAAGCTGCTGCTGGAAGCATAAGTGAGTTCAACCATTTAATAAAACTATTTGGCAACAGCTAGCAAGGTTATCAAGGTTGAAGATGTGCATGCCTTATGCCCAGTAGTTCCACTCCTTGAGAAACTTTTATATATGTGCAGCAGAGAGAAATATTCAAAAACTCTCATAGTAATAGTGTTAGTAGTAAAACATTTAAAAAACTGGACACAATCCAAATGCCCATAAACAAGATAAACAGTGATGCATTTATGTCATGAAATACCAACAGCAGTAAAAAAAAAATTACATAGATGAATACCATAAACATAATATTGAGCAGAAATCAAGCCAAGAAAAATTTATTCAATATAATTTATACACAGTTCAAAAACAAGTAAAGTTAAACAATTACTGCTGTATGTATGGATATGTAAACATGTGTTGAAAATAGCATTTCCAGAGGGAGATGGGATTGGGATGGGCATCTTCTAAGTGCTCCTTCTAAGTCATATTCTATCTCTCAGGCTAGTGAAATCATTGGTGTTCAGTTTGTATTATTTATCATTTATATGCATGATGAAATGTTCATTTATATTATACCATGTTTAGTTAAAATCTTTTAAAATTGTATTTAATTTCACTAATAAGTGAACTTATAGATTAAATATGGAAAAAAAATCAGCAGTATAAGAAAGGAGATAGATATATAGTGTTCTTGAAAAGAATGATAAGTGATAACAATTAGAAACAATTTTGTGTAAGCAAAGGAATGCACAGAAAAATAAATGGAAAAATCTAGAAAGCCCATAAATGAAGTTAAGATTATGTACAAATTTATGATATGATAAAGTTGATATATTTCATTAGAGATAAAAATAATCTTGGTACAACTGACTTGCCACTTGAAAATAAAGTGAAAATGGAATAATATTGCAACACTTATGCCAAAATACATTTCAGATAAATGGATAATTTAAAAGCAAAATGAACCCCTAAAATTATTAGAAGTCTTCATCATTAATTTTTAAATAATCTTGAACTAAAAATGCGTTTGAAATTAACGAAAAATTTAAAACTTTGAAAAAATTTTTATAATGTATATGCTAGATAAAATATTTTAAATATTTTATTGTTATTAACCACTATTTCATAGCATGAAGAAAGTACTGTGATTAGTGTTTTATGTGAAATATCTATTTTGATTCTCACAAGAAACCTAAGTGACAGGTACTCTTATGATTTATAGTTTATAGATAAAGAAAATGAGTTACAAAAATATTAAGTAACTGGTACTAGGTCAAAAAATTAACAGGTAGTAAAGTCAGGATATGAAACCATGCAGACTAATATCACAGTCCTATGTCTGATCATCACTTTATGCTGCTTATGAAATAGTTCTGCAATGTTAGTAAGATAAGATAAATAGCCCAGTTTAAAAGGAAAAGATAATGGATATGAACAAGTAATTCACAAAATAATAAATATAAATGGCCAATAATCATATAAAGGTGCCAAGAAAAAAAACTTTGAGATACCAATGCCTATGAGATTGACAATCTCAAAAATAATAAAAACAATTTTTTTAAATGGAAAAAGAGACATAACCACTTCATTATAGTTAGACTGTGAAACATAGAAGCTTTTTCAAAGGCAATTGGCAAATAGCTACCAAAATGTAAAATACATATGTTCTTTCCTAAAAAATTCTTTCCTAGAAATGTATCTAGAGATAAACATACCCGTATGCACAAAGTCATGGTGGTATTCCTTGCAAGATTTATGTTATGACAAAAATCATATTAATACCTTAAAACCACTTAAATCTTTGACAGTAAAGGAATGAATAAATTAATTTTGATTGACCCATATGAAAGAAGTCTATGGAGCTATTAAAGACAAATACAGTAATTCTATGTGTACTGACAGAGGAACATGTTCAAAATATACTACTAAGTAAAAAACAAAAAGTTTCTAAACAATGTGAATAGTATTATCTTATTTAAGTAAATTATGTGATTGTGCCCTTAAATTAATTTCTGGTGTATACCATGAAACAGTTGAGAGTGATTACCAACACCATGGGGTTAAGATTGTAGAGGAAGAGATTTATATTTTGTATTTCTTTTTGCTTTCTTTAAATACCATTATATACTGCTTGATGTTTTAGCATGTAAATATATCACTCTAATATAATTTTAACCAAAAAACAGAAAAATTTTGAGTCTTTTATAATTAAAAATTAAAAGAAAATAAATATTAAACTATTATTTTAAAAATCTATAAAACAAAGAAAAGAAGACACTCAGAGGTTGTCCAATATCTCTGAAAATAATCCATTGGACAGTGCAAAATCTAATTTCCTGAAAGTATTAGGTGGCCATAAAAGAGGGAGGGAGTACATGGCCTTATCGCGGGGTGAGAAAAAGTTGCAATCAAAATTAGCAGGAAGATGAAGTGAAAGGAGAGATGTTAGGAGAAGGGCTTATTGCAAGATAACTCAATAAAACTCAATAAAAAATATTGAAGGCAGCAAAGAGCAAAGCCAATGTTACAGAAATTGAATCTCTAATACAAAGGGCAAACGTGAGAAGCTGAGCAATAATTCTAATACAGAGAAAAGAAAAAAGATAAAAAGATAGTAAACATCAAAATACATAAATATAAGTGAAATAGGACAATTCACTAAATACTAGAAGATAAATAAGATTTTCAGTTTTTAAGAGATTACATCAGAAATTCTGTATACTATAGTAGACTGGGTCTGCCAAAATGAGTTTCCCCTTTATTTGTGAATCCTTCTTTGCAAGATGACTTGGCAGCATCTCCCATTAAAAGGTGTATTTCCCCACCCCTTCAATTGGAGCTGGTAGCTTTTAGCATTTGGGGAATAAAATTGACCAAATTATGTTACGTGTATGTACAAATGTGATAACTAATCCTGTACATATATAATTGTAATGCACCAATAAAAAATAATTTTAAAAAATAATAGAATATGTTATATGTCAGGCGGTGCCACTTACAAGCCTACTCCTTAAGAGACTTCATGTGCCTCTATGTTCTCTCTTGGAACCCTATCTAGCCATTATAGAAACAAGTCAGGGCTAGCTTGCTGTCAGAACACAGAGCCATTTCAGATGAGGCCAATGTCTAGCCAACCTAGCAACTTAACACAAATGCACAAGTGATAACATCCTTGACCAGAGGAACTACTCAGCAAAACTCAGCCCAAAGTGTTAACTTACAAAGTTGAGGGCTGAATAGATGATTCTTAAGTCTATTTTTAAACTTTTTTTTAATTGACAAGGAAAACTTGTGTATTTGTGATGTACAATATGATGTTTTGATATATGTATACCTTGTAGAATAAATATATTTAACATTTGCATTACCTCCTCATATTTTTGTGTGATGAGAACACATAAAATCTACTCTTTTATTTATTTTCAAATACACAATATATAATTAACTGTAGTCACCATTATGTACAATACATCTCTTGGGCTTATTCTTCCTGCCTAACTGAAATCTTGTGTCCTATCATTAACATTTCCCCAACCTCTCCACCCTCAGCTACTGGTAAGTCACCAACTTTTGATGTGGCCTTTTAGATAGCAATTGCTAATTGATATATTCATATTTCCCTAGCTATCACTCATGTTGGAAAGCAAGAAATACAATCTCAGGAGTAAAACAGACTTGAAAATACACTCTCCTTAAAACATTATTTGAAGATGGACTTAAAATAATAGAAAAGATAAAGCAAAAATTAGAGACCAAGGCAGAAGAAACACAGTACAAAATTTAGTAAAGACTGGTCAAATTTATAAGAATTTGGCTAAATTCTTATAAATATGACTTAAAACAATACAATAACCACATGTTTGTGAACATCTACAATATAAAAATAATTATGGAATTACAAAACACTAAATTAAAATGTAAGTTTATGAAAATAAATGGAAGAAGAATAGAGAGTAAATTATGTACAAATTATTGTTTTTAAATATAAAGGGGATTTAGAAGACTCCAATTGTGATAGCAGCTAGAGAGATATGTGTTCGTGTTAGAGGGCAGAGGTCTACTGCAAAGCTGAGGCAACTGGAGAGGACCCTTCTTGATCTTTCTGACATGTTGCTCAGAGTAGTAGGCATGAATTTATTGAAGAGATAGGAAAAGGGAAAAGGGGACATTGTCAAGGGAGAGAATGGGTCCTATCAGAGAGAAGAATGGTGTGCCCCTCCTGCCCTCCAGTTTTATTGGGAATCTCAAGGAATTGTCAGAGTCCTGCCCAGGTCCACCTCTTGACTTTTGACTGACAGCAAGATGACATCAGACTTTCAATTCTCTGTTGCAACTCTAGGTCATTTTGACCCATGCTGACTGTTTCTAATTGGAACCTGTTCTTATGGATTTTAGGATTAGGGGGAATTATCCTTATCTCTCTGAGTTCTGGAGCATGGTCTGTGTAACGATCACAAAAGGTGCCCCCTTCAGAGTAACTTGTATTCTTTTTATTGGCATTTTGGGCCTGCATTTCACTGCACATAATTGGTTGTTTGCTGAGAAAGTAACATATCCTGTTGATTTAAACAAGGCAGGCTGCAGGTATATTGCTTTTTAAAAAAAGAAAAAAAAAAAGAAACCATGTGGGGGTCAGCACAGAGGGCCTAGGTTATAGAATTGTTCCTTTAGCCTCCTGTTCCCACTGCTTTCAGCTGGGTGTTTCCTATCATTAGGATATGTTTGGGAAAACTTTTAAAGGAGTAAATATGTGGTATTAAAATAGACTGCAATCAAAATATGCAAACCACTGGAGAAAAGAAAAGCAATGAATGCAAAATCCATATAGCAAAAGACAGAAGCAACAACAAAAAATCATGAACATCAACCGCCAAATAAAAACAAAATGATAGAAGTAGGAGCTAATATATCATTTATTGCAATGAACATAAAAGGGATAAAATTCATATTAAACATGATCGATATAAAAAGAATCCAATTAAGCAAGGAGCCTAAAGTTGAAAAAATATATCAGGCGAATACAAATAAACAGAAAGCTACAATTGGAGTAATAAAATAAGACAAAGCTGAATTCAAGGCAAATATATTAAAAGGAATTTTTAATGATCTTATAATTATCATTTTATAGTGATAAAAAAGAAAATTCACAATTACATTATAAATTTCCATGAATATTCATCAATCAACATTCTCCAATACATAAAATGAAAAAGTAGCAGAAAACAAGATGAAATTGTTAAAAGCCCCTGTAAAGTGCAACTGACAAATCAATTAGATACAAATAAACATAAAACAGGGGCTGGGGTTATGGCTCAGTGGTAGAGTGCTTGCCTAGCATGCATGAGGCACTGGGTTCAATCCTCACCACCACATAAAAATACAATAAAGATATTGTATCCATCTACAACTAAAAAATAAATATTAAAAAAAAAAACATAAAACAAAAATTAAGGCTGGGTGCAGTGGTGTATGCCTTATAATCCCAGTTGCTCAGGAGACTGAAGCACGAGGATCAAAAGTTCAAAGCCAGCCTCAGCAAAGGCAAGGCACTAAGCAACTCAGTGAGACCCTGTCTCTACATAAAACACAAAATAGGGCTGGGGATGTGGCTCAGTGGTCAAGTACCCCTGAGTTCAATCCCTAGTACCAAAAACAAAAAAAAAATTAAGATCATGTGTTGTTAATCTTTGTAGACTCTTAGACTGCTAGAGACTCTCATGAAAGCTCTCTCCTTACTCAGGAGCATATGCATATGCCCTACATGTCAGGGGAGCCCATTCATAAACTTCTTTGTGGTCCTCTGTGGTTTAGTAACACTAGATGAAAGAATTTGAGGTAAATGATTAATAAAGGTTGGTTTAATAATTATCATACTTTAACTCTATGGAGAATAGATTTCCAGTGCTCATGATTCATTCACATAAATACATTATATATTAGACCACAAAGACAATCAATCTGGAGTTACAGCCTCAATCGCTAATCAAAATGCAATAAAGTTAGACATTAATAAGAATATAGTAATCCTAAAAATAAAGCCACTTTAAGTTGTTAAAAAATCATTCCCCAAAATAACTCTGGTCAAGGAGGAAAAGAAAATGACCATTAAAACCATATTACCAGATATTGCAGAGAAATAAACATTTAAATGACATTAAGACACCATTCTACCTCCATTATAATACGAAAATTAAACAGTGAAGGTGCCAGGAAACAGGCCTCCCATGCAATAGTGATGGTCACATGAACTGGTGCCTCCCTTTTGGAGAGCTACTTGACTGTTCTTAGTACAATCAAGTATGCATATACCCTGTTATCCATCAGCCCCATCCTGTGCATATACCCTGGAACAAATTTCCAGTAGTTTGGTAAAGGGTTATGTTAGAATATGTTCTTAATGCATATTTTGGATAGTGCAGACAACCTAGTTATCCAATAACTGGTAAATGGATAATTCAAAGCCAGAAAATACAACACAATGCTATTTAGTCTGAAAAGTGATGAACAATATATCATTAAGCACTATGGACAGTTATCTAAAACATGGTTGGGTGAAAAGGTTAAAAAGAGAGAGATTTATAGCACATCCAGTTTGCATAAATTTTATATACACACAAAAATATATAATTTTCAAGGATACAATGAATTTAAGAATGAAATATGCATGAAGAACATTGAACAGAGAGCCTTACATGGACTTCTTATTACAATGTGCTGTGATTAACTTACATCATAGACCATATCTACCTTTTTTTACTTTGATATGGGTTAAGGTTGAGGTGGTCTCACTACTCTGCCCAGACTGGCCTGGAGCTCCTGGGCTTAAGAGAGCTTTCTACTTCAGACTCCTGAGCAACTAGGAGTACACAGTAGCTACTGCACCCAGCTGAATCCACTTTTAAAACCACACATAAAAGACACTATTCATGCCCCATCCATCCTCTTCAGACCTTAAAGGAATCAGCAGTTGGGTTATTTTAAAACACCATCCTGCTCACCCTTTACTTTAAATTCAGGTAGCATTTACATGATATCTTCCAGTGCCAAGTTCTTTCACCCTCATTCTTTCATGTTATGCTCACCAGAAACATGGATGTTTGCTATCATTGTCTACATCTTACAAAAAGGAAACAGGCATCTGCATTTAAGAAATTTACCCAAGGTCACAAAATCAGTAAGTTGAAAATAAGAAATCGACATCAGATCTTTCTGGCACACCGTGCCACCTCCAACATGCTCTACATTTTCTTAGGGCACTTGTAACATCATTCAGACTCATGAATCATAAATCATACTACCCCACGCTCTTGACATTTGATTGGATACTGACTCCTAAGAGCAATGAACAAAGATATTGATGCTGCTGTGGTGATATCCATCACAACACAGCAATACAAGAATGCATAAATCCTGTCATGATCTCTCTTCCGGATAGGATTCCTCACCAAAGGAACTCTACACAAGAAACTAGAGGGCCTTCAAAAATGCAGTTAGTGGTTATGAATCAGGTCTACAGGCCTAAACTTAGCTTTCTTCTTTTTTCTCCTCTTCAACCAAAGATGAGCAGTACCTGAGTCTACTTAACCAGATTTACTCTCTGGAGGCATATGTGAGCAAGGACAATCACTGGAACATTAGGTAGCCACAGTCTCTATCACAAGGCATTACAGGATTTTACATGGTGCTTCTGTGTTTGTGCAGGACCTTCAGCTGAGACTCCAAGGCAGAGAAAAATTGGTTAAGTGCTTATGACAGAGAGCCCCCAATAACCACGTCCTCCTCCCACTTCTCCTGGACGCTGCTACCCTACACTGTAGTCTCCCCTTGGATGTAGGTGGGATCCTCTAACTAGATTTTGGCCAGCTCCACTAAAATAAGGGGCATCATCCTTACACCATCTAGTTATTTCTACAAAACAAAGTACCTTAAACTTGCTGACTTGCTGGCTTAAAATAATAACTACTTTTTTTTTCTTTGCAATGCTAGGGATTGATCCCCTGGCCTCATGCATGCTAGGTGAACGCTCTATCACCTAGTCACACCTCTGGCCTCCACATCCATTTACTTAGATCATCATGCAGGTCAGCGACTTAGCCTTGGCTTGCTGGGTGGTTCTTTTGGTCTCATCACAGCTCTCTTTTGTTCCTCCAGTCAGCTACAGATCAGTTGGCCTCTCTGCTTCTGGAATTTGGAAGGCTACAGGCTGAGGTAACCAGGCAGTTGATCACATGTCTCTCATCATCCAGCAGAAATATATGGGTTTGTTCATGTGGCAGTGGTGGGATTTCAAGGGGAAAATTAAAAACAGACGTGTGAGGAGTTTTTTTGAGGCAAAGTCTGAGAACTAATACATGTTATTTCACCAAGCTACCAAAGGAAGCCAATACAAAATAAGATCCTCCACATGGAAGATCAGAAGACAGCTGAGACATGGGGAGAGGCAGCCTCGACACTGAACAACTGCACAGAGCACAGCTCCCCTCACAGCCTCCAACTCACTTTGATCAAAGTCAGGATCAAGAAATAAACTTCTGCCAGGCACAGTGGCGCACACCTGTAATCCCAGCAGCTTGGGAGGCTGAGGTAGGAGGATGGCAAGTTCAAAGCCAGCCTCAGCAAAAGTGAGGTGCTAAGCAACTCAGTGAGACCCTGTCTCTAAATAAAATACAGAATAGGGCTGGGGATGTGGCTCAGTGGTCACATGCTCCTGAGTTCAATCCCCCGGTACCCTCCTTGCCTCCCCCAAAAAGAAATAAACTTCTATGTTTGAAGCCACTGAGATTTGGGGGTTGTTACTGAATTTAGTTTATGCTGACTGATAAAATACTTGACCTATCTATGCAGTTTGGACCATTAAGCAGCTACACACATTTAGCCCATCTTAATATCTTACCTGGGTCACTTAAAAGGGGAATCATTAGAGAGGACTCTTATTCCCTCTCCTACCTCAAAACAACTAAAGGAGTCCTCAAAATTTGTTTTTTGGAGATTGGCATTAGTTTGATAGAAGGAACAACTAGAAACTTCCTCTCTGACCAAGGGTGTGTAGAACCAGAGAACCTTCTAAGAATTAAAGAAGTGGAATGTGAGTATCCTAGAACCTGGGAGATATGAATGTAAGGAGCTGGCTGGACCATCAGTTGAGAATATAAATGGACTATACTTTGAAAATTTGGTGGATCCAGGAAGCCAAGTTCCCGTGAGGACTCTGTGAAGTTTAGTCTGAGCTTAAGCAATCTTGAGAGGACCTATTCAAAAGGACTGCTTTCTGGGGAAAAGCATTCCTGGTGATGAAGCTAGAGACAGGGAAGAAGTCAACAGAGTGTGTGGCCATTGCCCCAGAAAATAGTAAGGCATAGAGGTTCTCTCTGGAGATATCTGGGGATACACAAAATAACTAGAAATCAGATGCTTGCCCTAACACGGTTTTGACAGCCACAAGAGAGATTCAGTCAGTAAAGGTAAAAAATAACAAAAAATGGCCTCTTCCTATAAACCCTCCACCCCATATTTTCTGACTCTAAAGAAGCAAAATCAGCAGTGTTATTTGGGAAGCAGGAAAACAGAAAGAATCGACCATGGTCTCCCCTTCTCTTCTGCCTATTCTCAAGCCAGTTTGGTCTGACTTTGGAAGAAGGGGGAATCCTTGAATTGGAGTGTCTGATGTTTGGGTGTGAGACTGGACTGGAAATTTTAGTCTTGCAGGTGAAACTTTTCCAATCCACCATGATGATTGCAAAAGCAACAGAATCTCCCTGTAGCATCAGTCATTGAATGGAGAAGGAAAATTCTGCAAAACGGTGTGTGTGGCAGGGAGAAAATGATTTCTATTTATGCCCCATTAATGACAGTGATAAGAGCAAGCCAAGCCAACTCACAAAATCTACAAGAGGTGGATTATAGATTCTACAATCCCAAATTTCCTTCATGTTGTTGAGTTGGCTGGATGGAGCTAGAAGGAACTAGAAAACAGCAGGGCTTCAACACAAAGTCCACAGGTGGACCTTGGCTGTGACCATACCACTGGGAAGAAGTTTGGGCTTGTGCAATTCCCAAGATGTTCTGAAGTTTTCAAAATCATTGTGTCCCTTCCCACCCCAACCCAACCCTTCTCAATCTCACGCATTTTCTGCTAACAAAACCTAACATGAAAATATCAAAACTCTGCAGTCTCTTCCTCTGAAACATGTCCATGATTTGAAATTTCTTGTTTTCAAGACATCTGGTACTTTCTAACTAATGTATTTGTCTACTATTTTCTATTTATACCAAGAAAACATTTCTTACATACAGAAGACATTCTAAAGCTAGATGTAGATTCCACATGTTACACAGTAACTTTTACTGTTTTAATAAAATTGAACTAATTTTTACTGTTTTCATAAAATTAATTATTCTTCTATTCAACATTACCAACTTTAGTCACACCGATCTACCAAGATCTGCTAAAGGAAAAAGAATCAGAGAAAGATCAGTTTCCTTTTTGAACTTTAAACTGCATGTGAAAGATACTGTAGGTGCTCCATCCATAATCCTCAGACCTTGCCATTTTGGTGTACTGAGCAGACCCCACGTGGACCTCCAACTGCTGGAGTCTGCATCTCTTTGCCTGAGGACTCTCTCCAAAGCTCCACAGCAGATCTCTGAGTCTCAGCATTCATGATGCTGGGGAATTAACATTTTCCAAAAAAGTCCTCAACTGAAGATTGATGGGAGTTGGTATATAAACACAGGGGTGGAATAAATGTGAGCTGTACTCTACCCTGTTTCCTGGAGTTTCACTATGGGATTAAGCCCCAGTTGCCCTCATAGGTAACTGGCTTGTTAACACATCCTGTATTGACTGACTTCCCTTCTCATCTCACCTCTCTAACCTCTTCTTGAGTTCCTTTTGCCTCTAGAATAAACTAACTTTGTCCTGCAATCTGCTTCCTCAAAACCAAGAAAGCACAGTAGCCCCACCTGTTAGTTAAATGTGATCCCCAAAGAATACTTCAGACCCCTGAACCATCTGAGTGGCTGTTCCTCTCTGGAAAGGTGGAGTGGGTGTGTAAGAGCAGGAGGTATCTGCAGCCCACCAGATACAGGGACAGGCCCAACCCTCCACTTTGCATATTCTACAAAGACATGGCTCTGAAATTGCCTGAAACAGAGCTTTTTCTGCCTGCATCCCTAGGCAAGGGAATCTTCACGCTTTGTTTTAATGAAAGTAGACACATCTGAGGAAAAGAGACTTTCTGAAACCAGATGGGTTTGGTCAAGTATTGTGCTGTATTTTGCATCTTTCTGAAAGCATTCCTTTGAAAATTGTTGGTGTTGGTTAACAAGGTGATCATTATTCTAGAGGAAAATTTTCAGAGAGGAGAAACAGATGGGAACATGTGACTCTCATCAGGACCATAATGCTACCTGACGCTGAAGGTAAACAACGCACCCAGACTTGGAATTAACTGTGACAGATGGCACCTAAACATCTGCCTCTGGTAAGAACCAGACTTCTATTCCACCTGCAAATGGAGAGCTTGGGCATCTCTCCTTCCCCCAGAGGGAGGGCTTCTGTTAACAATTTGAATATGGAACATTCCCCTAAAGACTCATGTGTTGAAGGTTGGGTCCTCTGCTGGTGGCACTATTGGGAGATGGTGGAACCCTAGGGAGGTCATCCCTCCTTGGAAGAGGTATCACTGAGGGTATGCCTATTGTTTCTGGACTCTTCCACTCTCTGCTCCCCAACCACTATAAGGTGAGCAACTCTGCTCTACCACATACTCCTCACCATGATGTTCTTCTGCATTGCCATAGACCAAAATTGATGGGCCAAGTGACCCTGGACAGAAACCTCTGAAGTCATGAGCCAAAATAAATCTTTCCTCTTTGAAGCTGATTTGTCACAGCAATGGAATGCTATCTACACAGCCTCTCTTTCACCAAACTCCTCTATGGTTGCCTCTGTCATTGGTTTCCCTTCTTCACAATCATAATCCCTAATCATTTCTGCCCTCTGCTGTCCCACTTCCTTGCAGGACTGTCTGGCTTTATGCAAAGTATCTGTGCCTCATCTCTTCTCTGAAAGATGTGGCTTAGTATACATCTTACCAAAATGGCACCAACAATCGGTAGATTTTGTTCCATAGTTCTTGAAGAGTTTTGAATCCAAATCATGATATTAACTAGAGTTGCCTGGCTCCCACATTAGAGGGCTATATTAGGCCTTCAATCATTTAAAGATGAGCTTCAATTTGGCAGTTTACAACAAAAGTCATACCATTGACAATAATGATACAATAGTAAATAATAATAACAACCACCACCATTCATAGCCATAATTATATGTCAGGCCCACTCTAAGGAACAGATAGATATATAGATACTTAGATAGAAAGGAACAGACAGATTCACTCAATTCTCACTGTGACCCTAAGAATTATCATTTACCCCACTTTATTGGTGCAGAAACTGAGGCAGAAAGAACTATATAGGGATTTGCATGAGTCCACAAGGTATGTGACAGAGCCAAGACAGGGGTGTTATATATAGCTGTGCAGATTGTGCACTGCTCTGTACCAGGAAAAATCCATTAACCTCAGCTGATATACGACCTTTTACAATACCACTCACCAAGATCTGAACCCAAATTTCTTATGGATTTTCTAATGAAGGAAGTTAAATCATAGCACAATATTTATATATAAAATGAAGCCATGCACAGTGGCACACACCTGTAATCCCAGCACTTTGGGAGGCTGAGATAGGAGAATTGCAAATTCGAAGCCAGCCTCAGCAACTGAGAGGTGCTAAGCAACTCAGTGAAACTCTGTCTCTACATAAAACACAAAATAGGGATGGGGATGTGGCTCAGTGGTCAAGTACCCCTGAGCTCAATCCTTGGTACCAAAAAAAGAAAAAAGAAAAAAGATTTATATACGAAATCATACATAATGGTATTCCTTATGAGAGAGAAAGAGAAAGAAAGGAAGGGTAGGCAATAGAAGAATGACTTAGTCAATTACATTAAAGTCACATCATAAATTATTTCAAAGCATTAAAATAATGTTTACACAAAGTGATATGATACTAAAGATATACCAAAAATTATAGTAAGAAAAGACACAGTATATAAAAGTATAAATCTTTATCAGGAAGGTAAAAACAGAAACATAACATTTACCTTGAGCTCCTCACATGGTACCATGCCTCCTGACCTCAACAATACATCTATGGCAAGTCAATTACATTTTAGCCCTGCTATCATCTTCAGGACAGAAACTAGTTCTCAACAGAATGAAAATTGCTTCTCTCTTATATTAGTCCATTTCTCATCATCATAATAAAATACCTGAAGCTGGGTGACTTTATAAAGAGAAGAGGCTTATTTAGCTCACAGTTCTAGAAGCTCAAGAGCCTACATCTGATGATGGCCTTCTCACTAGCAGAGTCTTGAGATGGCCCAGGACATCACACCACAAAAGACAGGGAATACATCTGTGTGTGTCGCATGGCCTCTCTCCCTCTTCTTACAAAGCCACAATACTCAATGACAACCTGATGACCTTATCTAATCCTAATCATCTCCTAAGGCACCACTTCTAAACACCATGGATGAATTAATTTTTCACCCTCTTCATACCTCACAATGGGGATTAAATTTCAATACATGAATCCTTAGAGGACACACTCCTTTCATATCCAAATCACAGCATAGCTTTGAGGGTTTTTCCCCTGATTATAAAGCACTTCTACAATATCCAATTAAGGCATCCTCAAACAATGTGCCCAATAAGGAATCTTACTTCAGAGTAAAAGAAAGCAGGTAGTGATTAGCATTGATGGAATTCACCAGGTTTACCATAACCTTGATACCCAGAAGAAGTGGTCTTACAGACTTTGAAATGTTCTACTGATGACTCAGCAACACGAGGAGATAAATATTTGAACCACAAAAGTCTACAATATACTCTGCTCAAAATAAATATAAATTTTTCTTTCTTATAAACAGAACATGAACATCTAGGATACAAGAACTAGATGAACAAGAACTTGCAAAAATTTCACTCTCTGAGATTCTGGATGGTAGAGTCTAGACATTCTGGTACCAAAGGCAGGATCATTTCTTCCGGAGGATGCAGCAATTTACTTAATAAATTGGAAACAAGCTTCCCTTGCTACCAAGCCAATAAAGGATATGGGAATGGAATGTGAGGTGTCTTCTGATTTTTTTTTTCTCTGCATTACTTCATCTGGAGACTGTCCTGTCCCACACCAGATGATCCTAGGGGCTACCACTTTTGGGATCCCATATTTTTTATCCTTTTGATCATTGGGAGAAATATGTAACCTAAGATTGACCCGTTTGTCTCTCCATCCAGACATTTTATTCTTCAGTGAGGACGCAGAGGGGCCAAAAGTGTACAACACCCTGAAGAATTCCCACACGAAGTCATCAATGAGTTATTACTTCAAGATTCTCTGCTCAGGGCTGCTTCTTGCCCTTTCCAATCCCTGGTTGCTCTTCTGCTCTGTTAATTCTATCTGGTCTCCATCTTTGCTGGTTAGTTACACTGACAGTAACTGATTAAGGATTGGAAGTAGTTGATTCCAGAAACAGCTGGTTCCTATAATATTATTTCAGTGGTGTGGTTTTGTTTCCACACACTCTGAAGCAGCATCGGTGTCCACTTCTGACCTTCAACTCCAAATTGGCACCAGCCAGGCTCATAGGTCCTTTTCTTCAGAGTTCTGGGTCCCAGCTTATCAGGGTCCCGCCTGTAAATCTGTAGGCTCTGATTACCCAATCTTCTTCTTTTATTTTCCTAGCCCTGGGGGTAGAACTATTTCCTTCAGTTACTAATTATATATTAATCCTAATGTTCTATATTAGTCTTTTCAGCCTTTTAAGTCCCAATCAATCTAAGCTTCTTATTAATCCCTCTGTTAAAATAACTGCTATGGCATCTTTATTCCTAACTGATCAACCTTCCTGTACATTCTTTGTTTCCTTTCTCAAGTTAGCCAGATCCATTGGTGACAATTGCAACTTAAGAAACCTAACTAAAACATACTATTTTTCACCCAGGTGGAAACTGAGACTAACAGTGGTTAGTGAACTTGCTAAAGTAACATGGCAAATGATGGATGACACCATGACTCAAATTCAAGTCCATCTAATTTTAAAGCAGTCTTGGGTTTCTCCAGATCATACAAGTATTAGACTAGAAATTCTTCTTAAAACAGCACCTTGG
Source organism: Geosciurus inauris (assembly GCA_004024805.1). Taxonomy (NCBI): domain Eukaryota; kingdom Metazoa; phylum Chordata; class Mammalia; order Rodentia; family Sciuridae; genus Geosciurus; species Geosciurus inauris. The sequence continues at coordinate 50,970 of PVHX01006362.1, read as the reverse complement.
ACCCGAACAAGATGACGTAATATCCCCCGCTCTTCCTCACAAAGTACAACAGTGATCTCTGCAAATCAATGAAGAGACCACCAAAGGGAAATTCTGAAGGATGGAAGAGGAAGATGAACTGGTTTGAGACCTCGAGACTAGAGAAACAACATGGAGGCAGGGTCTTCCAACATACAGATGTGACTCAAATCAGTTGCTTCCTAATCCCCAGCCTAGCAAGCGAAGGCAACCCAGGTAGGCTGTGTTCCCCCAGACTGACCGAGAATCCAGCCACCAGATGAGCCCAGTGAGTGGGATGAATCCCAAGCCCCACCAAAAGTAAGTAGTAAGAAGCCAAAAAAGCTCTAGCCCTCTCTCCTGGGCCTGAGACCCCTCCTCCACAGAGACATCATGAAGCCAAAAGGGACCAGAAAGGGAACACCACAGAATAAGATAGCATTATGACCAACTGGATTAGGTTTTACAGATAATAATGGGAAAGAAAACCAGAAAATGTGACAATTTTTTCTGAAAGCATTCACTTTGCTGTCAGAGACAGGCAGGGCTGTCAGGCATGGGCTGATCTATGCAGACAACTCATAGCCTGGAGAGTTCTGGAATGCCTAGCTGTGGATGATAGCCCATATTTTTGCCACTGGGGACAAAATCTGAAAAGAGAGTTTGATCTGCTAGACTGCATGGGAGTGTGACTCAGGCTTGCATGCTAACCCTGGAGGTTTAAAATACAGCATCCTACATGGATCTGCAGCCACCTTATTTTTCAGGGTATTTTCCAGTCACTTTCTTCTTAAGGATCACACCTTTCACCCATTCATTCACCCCCTTTGCAGAAACTTATTTTAAGCTGATGTGAAAGCAGAGAAATATTTTGCAATATTGAAGCAAAATAATCTGACTAAACCAAGCTTCATAGGCAAATTGGGGAAAGAGTAGAGAATTAGGCTCAAGAAAGTTGTGAAACATTTCAGTTTCAAATTTTTATTTCCAGTTTTGCAAAGGAACATCATAACCAAGAAGTGCTTCTCCACATTGCTATAGAAAGCACAGGCCAGCTCAGGAGTTCATCAGGAACTGTCAAGATGACTGCAAGAAGTTCTTTGCCCTCCCAGACAATCATTCTTCAAAGAAGTCACTGTCAGTATATTTACCAAAAGAGAGAAGAAGCTACCATCCCACACACTTTCTGGATTTGTGATCCCTTCGCTCTTCTGTGGGCTTTCAATGCCTATCTGGGTGGCCTGCTATCAGATTTCTCTGATCAGCTCCTTCCCCAAACAAGGAGCTTTATGTGGGTGAGCATATAGGAGTGACAGGTAATACTCCCCTTTCAAAGTGTCTTGTTGTGGCACATTTCCTTGCATCAAATCCCAGAGCACCAAAATAAAATAATTGCAGTTATGCTAGAGAGAATGTGTAGGAACATTAGAAAGCATTAGTAGATAACTCATTTATTCTTTTATTTAACAAATAATTATTGAGCAACTTTGACATGCCAGAAATTGTTCTAGCCATTGGAGAAACAACTATAAAAGAAACAGGCGTGGCCTCAGGAAGCTCAGATCAGGGTAGGAGGAACCAGACAAATAATTAGGCATAGCATGTGAGATGAGGATAAGTTTTGCAAAGAAAAATAAAGTAGGTTAAGGGAGGCAGAGTCAGGAAGATAGGGAATGGGGATAGTATTTTACTGTAAATTCTCAAAGATAATCTGTCTGAGGAGGTGACACTTAAGCAGAGACAAAACAGAATGGGGGAAATCACGCACATAAGTGAAAGAAAAACAGCCCAGGCAGAGAGCCGGAGGTGAGGGGAAATGTGCACATTCATAGAGAGCAAGCGGCAAGTGTCTATGAAGAGGCGTGTGCTGATGGGTCCATGGGAGTGGAAGGAGAAGTCAGCAGCACACCTACAGCCAATGACAGAATCTGACTTCCACTTTGCAAGATATAGGAAGCCACTGGGAAGTGTTGAACTGAAGAGCAATATGAACCGGCCAAGGTTGGGAAGCAGTCCTGTGGACTGCAGCTGTAGAACAGGCTGTGGAGGGGGCAAGAGCAGTTAAGACACTATGTAATAATCAAGGTAAAAGATGGTGGTGGCCAGGACCAGTAAGGCAGCCGTGGAGGTGATAAGTGGTCTGATTCTGGAACGATTCTGAAGCTGAGGCTGACAGATTTTGTGGAAGGATTGGGTACATGAGCTGGGAGAGGGAAGCGGGAATCGAGATTGACTCCAAGGAAGTGATGGAATTTAATGAAAAGCAGAAGATGGCAACAGATGCCAGGTGGGGATGGCAAGTAGGCAGTTTGGCCGTCATGCTGGAGATACACATTTGGAAGTATTTCTCACATAGCTGGTAATTGAAGCCATGAGTACCTTCTTGTTCAAGCCTCCTGGATTTGAATAAATGACCAGAGTTATGCAATAAAGGACAGGATGAAAACTAGAACAACAGAAATCTCTGTTTGGAGGCTATACAAAGCAGAAAAGCCCCAAAGCCTGTAAGACTGCATTCAGTGGCTAGCTCTGCTCAAGGAATCTCATGAGCATAATATATGTGTGAGCATAAACCTTAAGGATGACCAAAGAAGGGAAATTAGACTAAGATCACTCAGAAGTACTCATACAATATATTAAAAGGACATCTACACACAGAGAGACACAAAAGGCAAGATACCTAGATAGATGATAAATGGATAGATCAATTGGATAGATGATAGATGATATACAGATAGAAGGCAGGAAGACAGACCTGTAGTGGGCATTTATACTTAATTATCCATAAAGAATAGAATCAAGTTCTGTCATTTTTTTTCAGTTCTCTGTCCCCATATCGCCTTACCCAACCCAAGATGTTCAGACCCCACGTTCTCTTTTTATGTCCCCTTCCTGTATCATCTCAAATCAAAATTCCAATTTATAAAGATCACTCTTACCAGACCAAACAGACTTGGGGAGAGTAGTATTTTTACAGGATAACTTGGGATCTGTTATCATTTTTAAAAAATATGACACTTGATTTCTCACCTGATGTGTTAAAGAATGGCAGAAATGAGGTCTCTAGGGAGGGAATGAGATTTTCATAGCTTAAACGCTAAAAATATCAGCTCCATAACACTGAATCTCATTACCAAGCAGCGAACACTCTCGCCTCTCTTCAACGGTGGTGTTCACGAAATGCCTTTCAGAGGCCACACGTTCATTTACACTCATGCCCACCCACCACCCCGCACCCACCACAAATGCACACGCACACGCACACTCATACACCACCACCACCACCACTACGTTATGCTGTTTCGTCTGGTAAACTTGGAAAACACATGTCAGAGCTGGAACCTTATCTTGTCACGTTATTATAATTCACTGCCTGGGAAACGAGTCTGTGGTTGTAGACGGTTTTGTTCCATATGTGGCCGATGTGAGCAGAGCTGGTGAGAATAACGAATGCAGCTGCACGTGGAGGATAGAGATTCAGACCCAGAGTAAATTAGAGGAAGAGGAAACCTGAGCACCAGGCACGACCCGGCCTCACTCAGCTTCGGCAGTCATTGTTTACACCATGTCCATCCATAAAATAGATAATGACAATATTTTCACATATCTCTAAGCTGCTACTCTCCGGGGAAGTCTAAAAGTTCACAATGGCCTTGTAAATATCTACCGAATCTTTAGCAGACAATGAAAGAGAAATGAAATCGGCATTTTTGTCAGTCGCTGAACTGGACCTCCCTACGCCTTGGGCAAGGGACGATTTGCAAGGCTAGAAAAAGCAGTGAGCCAGAGTGACAGCTGCTGATCCCCGGCCAGCCCGCTGTTGTCCCTCTCTCCTGTTTTGTCCTTACAACCTATGGAAAATCTCTTGGGAAAACGGTACCTCTGGAATCTTATTTCAGATTATTCCAGAAGGAAAAGCATCAGCAGAGTATGTCACACCAGCACCAGCCTATTCCCTCTTCCTGTCTCAACAAGCTCCTTCTTCAGAGCCTTCTGGAGAGCTGTATTTCCTTGCTCTACCAAGGCCCCAAATTAGCAGAACAGAGGGCTAGGGTTTTTAATTCCATTAATGTTAAGTAGCCATTAGACGTGAGCAGTGGGTCAGTTTAAGAAAAGACTTAGTACAAAACAACTCAGTTAATTGACAACCCTTCCCCAGCGGTGCCATAAGGTCTGACAAGTTAGCTCTTTTCAAGACCTTTGCCTGATCTCAGCCCTATAAACTATTCCTCTTATAAAAGGAGGAAGATAAATTTAGGGGGTAAGAACCAAAGAGCCTAATTGCTACACATCTTAAGCAAGACCCTATACAAACAACATAGATCAGAATCCCAGACCTAAGAAAGCAGGATGATTAAGACTGGAGCCTTCTGACCATAATTCTGTAAAATCAGTTCCAATTATGACCTCCACTCAGGCCAAAATGACCAATAGTTGCCCTTGGGTTGGTAGCTAATGTAGTCTGTCGATCCAGAGCCCAGAGATGACACTTGGGCAGGACCTTCAGTCTCCCTCCAACTCCAAAGAAAAGTGGAAACACAAAGAAGTGAGACATTGCCCTCTGAGAGGAACTCCCCTCTCTCTTGAGAGTCCTTTGGCCCCTTACCCTCCTCCTTTCCCTTCTAATAACTTTGCTATACTTTTACTAAGACTTGTGTCTTGCTTGAAATCCTTTCATGCGAAGACACAGAACCAAGAACACAATGCAATCTCTGATAAGAACTTATCTCAGGTATGATCTTATTTCTGTTATCAATTAACACTTGATGTCTTGAGTTTAACATCTGTGGGGCAGTTTAGGGTTTGCAAGTGCCTTCACGCCTTTTACCACAGAGAATGCCTTCAACAAAGTTCTGGGAGAAGCAACGTGGGTGTTACTCTCTGTGTTAGTCAGCTTTGCATGACTGTGACCAAAACCCCTGACAAGAACAACTTAGAAAAGGAAAAGTTTAGTTTGACTTATGGTTTCAGAGATTCAGTCCATGGTCAGCTGACTCCATTGCTCTGAACCAAAGGTGAGATAGAATATCATAGCAGAAATGCACTAGAAGAAAGTTGCTCACCTCACAGCATGAAGGAAGCAGGGAAAGGGCCACAGGGAAATTGAACACTTTATGGCATGTACCCAGTGACCCACCTCCTCTAGCCACACCCTACCTGCCTAGAGTTACCACCCAGTCAATCCATTCAAACTAGGATGACTGATAAGGTTACAGCTCTCATTATTGAATCATTTCACCTCTGCCTAAATTCCTGCATTAACACAAGAGCTTTGAGGTGACACCTCATATCCAACCATAACACTCTTCCATTTTTAAAATTGAGAAGTGAAAACTCAGAATTAAGGCAACAGAGGACTAGGTCACTGTGAAAGGTGAGAACAGGACACTCCCTTGAAGTCCCTGAATTGACTTCTTCCTGATGAACTATATTAACTTGTCTGTTTTAATGGGAAAATAAAATTGGGGGCAGGGGGCAGATCTGACTATGGCTCATGCAAATTTATTAATTTCTCCAAGCCAATTTATTAATTTCTCCAAGCCAATTCATTCACCTCTAAAACTGACTTATTGTGCCTGCAAATACTACTATTCTTAAGGGAGATAGAGGATGGAAAGTACCAGGCACAGAGCCTGGCATGTGTTCTGGGGAACTTAGTTCCTTTGTGCCTCCTTTCTACTCCCCCTGCACCAGCTTCAAGACCCACAATATTATCCCCATTACTGTGATCATTACTCTGATTGTGATTATACCCAACCTATTTTCCATGCTTACTATGTGCCAGGCACTATACCAAATGCATTCTAGTCACCCCTATATTTAATCTCACCACAACTGTATGAAGTAGCACTATTATCTACCTTATTTGAAATCATGTAAAAATAAACAGAGCTTCAAAGCAGTCATGCAGAGTTGAGAATCCCTCTCTAGGCTATGCCAATCTCAGCCACCCCAGTATAGGGCCTAAATGTTTAAGCCTCCTGTTCAATCCCCTGAACATCTGCCCCCTCTTCTCTATTCTCATTCCTGGTCCTGACTCAATCTGAACTGAACAACTTTGTAACTATACCAACAAGTAGCTTCTTTGATCGGGACCCTGGTCTTGTTCACAGGGATTTTATCTGGTATTGCCAGACATAGCAAATAAATATACAAAATATCCAATGAAATTGGAATTTCAAATAAACAAATTTCTAGAATAAATATGTCCCAAATATTGCATGTTATGCTAATTTTTTGTTTTAATTAGTTATACATGACAGTAGAATGCATTTATGTACTTTGATATATCATACATAGATGGGGATATAATTTTTCATTTTTCTGATTGTATATGTTGTAAAATCACATTGGTCATGCAGTCATATATATATACATAAAGTAATATTGTCTGTTTTATTCTGCTATTCTTCCCATCCTCATATCCCTCCCCTCTCCTCCCTTCACTCCCCTTTACCTAATCCAAGGTAACTCTACCCTTCCCTAGTGGCTCCTCACCCCCACAATTGTGAATTAGCATCCACATATTAGAGAAAACCTTTGGCCTTTGGGTTTTGGGGATTGGCTTATTTTTCTTAGCATGATATTCTCCAGCTCCATCCATTCACCAACAAATGCCATAATTTCATTCTTCTTTAAAGCTGAGCAATATTCCATTGAATATATATAGCACATTTTCTTTATCTATTCATCTATTGAAGGACATCTAAGTTGGTTCCATAGTTTATCTATTGTGAATTGAGCTGCTATAAACATTGACATGGTTGCATCACTGCAGTATGTTGATTTTTAAGTCCTTTGGGAATAAACCAAGGAGTGGAATAGATGGGTCAAATGGTGGTTCCATTCCAAGTTTTCTGAAGAATCTCCATATGCTTTCCATAGTGGTTAAACCAATTTGCAGTCCCACCAGCAATGTATGAGTGTACCAATTTGCATGTGACATATTTATACTAAAATATTTATTGCTCATCTGAAATTCAAATTTCATTGGGTAGCCAGTATTCTGTCTTGGCAACTCTAGACACTCCTAAACCCCAGCAGTTTTTGCCTATGCTCTGTGGCTCATGTCTGCGAACCTTCCTCTTCAAACCACACCATGATGGTCTATTACATCAGATTTTGGAGGACCATATCTTCCCTACTCATATCTTTGTAGACTTCCCTTCCCTTGAATCTGGACTGACCTATGACCTGCTTTTGCAAGAATATAGAAGTGATTCTATGCCTATTTTGAGCCGAATTTTTAAGAAGCCCTAGAGTTGCTGCTTTTGCACTCTTGGAAGCTCATGTAAAACAAGTCTCACTACCCAGGCACGGTGGCACAAGCCTGTAATCCCAGCACTTAGGGAGGCTTAGACAGGAGAATCGTGAGTTCAAAGCCAGCCTCAGCAATAGCGTGGCACTAAGCAACTTGGTGAGATCCTGTCTCTACATAAAACACAAAATAGGGCTGGGGATGTGGCTCAGTGGTCGAGTACCCCTGAGTTCAATCTCCAGTACCCAAAAAAAAATCTCCCTGATAGAGAGACCATATGGGAGGGTGTATGGAAGGAGAGAAGCCCTGAAGCTACATGAAGGGAAACCAAGAAAAGAGAAAAGCATCCAACAGCAAAACCTATGATCCTAGTTGGGTCATTCCAGCATGCTCCCCAGCCATTTAAACCATCCAAGATGAGGCATTGGATATGTATTAAAATGCCATCAGGAGACACCAAGTAAAACAGAGATAATCCATCCCCTCTGTGCTCTATCCAAATCCCAGACACTCAGAATCAGGAAAAATTAATGACACTTTCCACTGCTAAACCTTAGGGTGGTTTGCTATGTAGCAACAGGTAACTGATACACAAGTCCATGCATTATTTCCATAAAGTTTAGAGATTAACATCATAAACATCCAGTTCAATCTGTTTATTACTTTGGACTTCTCCTGATTCAGCCTTACAAGTTCTGATTCTAGATGCAAGCTTCTTTGGTAGTTGTGACTTTAAAGGCTGCTGGAGTCCAAGAGTCAGTCCCCATATTTCTCCATTACAGTTGGGCACTAAGACACTGCAGGGCACAGTAGGCAGTTATCTTGTTGTGCTGCATAACAGAAGCAGCACGGGGCCAGCCCACACCCAGAGAGACATTAGCAGAGCAAGGCTGAGGGAAGATTGTCCAGCACCAGGCTGTTCTCAGCTGGGGTTCCTGCCAATCCTATTTGCTTTGTGCTTACATAATCACAAAGTCCACCTACATATCCTTCAAAAGAAAAATTCCAGGAACTGTGGACCATAATATCCATCTGAATTATTATCTGGGTTTGTACACTCTGGGGAGGGTTGATAAAAGCACAGCAAGGAAAATATGCAAGCAGTATTGACACAAAAATACAAAAGCTTATAATATTGATTCACAGTTTAAAAAATAATAATGCCATCATTTGACATCCCCCCCAGTGGTTAAATCATATCCCACCCATTACTCATGTTTGATGTCTGATTGAATGATTAGGCTTAACTTAGTGGAAGAATTCTGCATAGGAAATTAAGGAGTTCATAATTCCCCAGAATTAGAGTTGATGTCACTGGGCCCTTAAAATATGCATGTCATCTGAAAATGTATCAAGGGTAAAAACCTTCTGACAGAATTAGCTAATGCTGCTGGAAAGGATACCTTAGAGTAGACACACTAAATAGAGGCATTGACTTGAAGCCTTTGCTTTAAGCCATGATATAGGTGCTAGAGAGGTATGGCAATTCTTTTTCAGGGCTCACAAAAGCCCCTCATTATGGCCTAATTGATTTCTCCAGAATAGACGTTTTGTGAAGGAGACCATCTCATGGCTGATCCTTCCATTGAAGGTGCATTGGTTTGAGTAGCAATTACGTGCTAAGTACCATGATAAGTTCTGGGGGGGGTTCACAGTAAGTAGCTCAGTTTTGGTCCTCAAAGGTCTCACTGGCTGGTGCAGGAGTCCATGTGAATGCAGACTCTTGAAGTCGAGCACCAGTGAATGCACTAGGTAGTTTTACCTGGCTCAGGGCAAAAGGGGAAGCAGGACAGTTGGCAGCAGTGCCACTGAGCTGTAGGCCAATTCTATGTGCAGCCTGAGACCCCAGACTTCCTCAATCCCTGTGATTTGATTCAGGAAACAACGTTCTACATGGTCTCAAAAAAGCATCTGAGTTGTTGGGACCACTGGCTAACTTCATTTCAGTAATTGATTTTCATGATATTCAGAACATGAAAGTCACTAGATTCAAATTGTAAGCTATACATTACTATTTTTAAGCCTCTGTGTCCTCATCTGTAAAATGAGGATAATATGTACAAGGTTTTCATGATGCATATGAGGGCAAGACAATCTAGACCAGCAATAGAACTCGAGACCAAGGTTTAGCGATTAAGAAAATGTTCCCAGGGCCTTGTAGGGAAGTATGGAAAGCAGGACAGGAAAGAAGAAAGACAGGAAAGAAGCCAAGTAAGGGTGTGATCTCAGGGAGAGTCCCAGGGAGCATGGCCTTAGCCTGACCCTGGAAGGGAGTCTGGAGTGTAAGTTATGCCTGAGTTTAGTCCTACTGGAGGCTAGGGAGCTGGGCATTCAAACTCCTGCATCTTAGTTACCAGCTAAGAGCTTCCATGGGGCTAAAAGGAAACTAAACTCACAAGCACTTTGAACTGTGTACACATGCGGACCTTCCTGTTTAGAAACAAATGTCCTTTTGAAGCTGGGGAAAGATTTTAAGGGCCTTCCTGTTTGGAAACAAAAGTCCCTTTGAAGCTGGGGAAAAATTCAAGGGGATCTGAGTGAAGTACCAAGAGCATGCACATCAGCTGGAAGTTCCAGGCACAGAATAGTTAATAAATGGGCCTTTCCCATATTCGTTAGAAGAGGGAAATGTCTCAGTCTCTCACACATCACAGTCAAAACAATTCCTTTAGCTTTCTTGACTTGCAGTTCAGAATTGTGTTTTATAGCCACAAAAGGAGAAAGCCTTATGTGTTAGCTACTTTGTGCCTGAAATTGAAGTGGGACAAGCGGGGAGTACCTGGCCACATGCCAGGGCCTCCGCACTTCCTTTCCCCAGAAGGAAGCACTGGATTTAGGGTCAGTGTGCTGTAGTGGCTAGATTTCCAAATGTAAAAGTTCCTTATCTCCCAGGCTATACAGGGACAGTGGCCAGATGCACACTGCTCTCAGGGCAACCTCCCTCCCGCAAGCTTTCATGTCTTAGGAAGAGTTCTTGCCCAAATGAAAGCCCCAAATGAAGACCCACCTGACATAGTTTAAAGGAGCCCTGTGCCTTCAACAAGGAGGGAAGAGAGGGGTCAGCAAATCCAGGGCCTTAGCCAAGAGGACCAAGGAAATCTAATATCTGTCAAAAAAATCTATATAGGCCACCATCTCTATCACACAGGATTTCAAAGATTCATTTTACTAACTGGGCCAGACATCTTCATATGAAAGAATGATTTTTGTTTAAGGAAAAGACTTTGATAGACTATTGGTCAGAAAAGTGGAAATCCCAAACTCTAGATCCATAGGAAGACAAAGACACTACGAGATAACTTAATCATTCTACCTAATACATTTTTGGAGATTGGAGTGAGTGGGTAGAGAAAAGAGGGAACACAGTTGAAAAAGGCAAAGAAGAAAAAAGACACATTTCCAAGTGTCTACTGCTCTGGGATTAATGTTAATGCATTAACCTCGTTAGTCTCTTCTTACTGAGATTTGTTTCTGCCCCTAAGCCTGTAAATATGACCTCCAATCCCAGCACTTAGGGAGGCTGAGACAGGAGAATTGCGAGTTCAAAGCCAGCCTCAGCAATGGTGAGATGCTAAGCAACTCAGTGAGATCCTGTCTCTACATAAAACACAAAATAGGGCTGGGAATGTGGCTCAGTGGTCGAGTACCCCTGAGTACAATCTCCAGTACCACAAAAAAAAAAAATATGACCTCCCTCCTGAAAAATTACTTCCCAACCCTGCTCCCACTTGAAGCTATTGCTTTATGTTTTCTATTCACGCCCATTTAAGTTTCTTGAGCCACTCCTGAGGCATCGCAGGATCTGAGCTTCATTGTAGCTGATCAGATTTCCCCAGCTGCCCTTCACTACAAATGCCCCTCACTCTACAGAGGGTGAATTAATTCCTAGTTTGTCTCACTTCAGCCTATATTCCAAGCTCAGAGGAGTCCATTAATACATGGCCCTTTCCTCCCTTACTACTATAAAACATGATTCTGAGTTGCAAGTAGGGGAAGGCCTAAGCATTGTCAGGAACCTTGTACTCCAAGGCTCTGCAGAGTTCAGTGGCTTCCCAATTATCAAAGTCCTCATCAGTCACTCTTGACACCTGATGAACTTCCAAAGGTACCTCCATCTTCAATAAATAGGACGGCTGCTTCCCACCTTTATCATCATAGTAGGCAAAGCACATACAAAGGCCTGTCTTGTCTTCCTTTCTGACAGCACCTTGAGAAATGACCCCTGTCCAAGGCCTCCACATGTGAGCAGCCTGTGCCTGTCTTCTTGCTGGCTCTCTAATGCTGATATTTTTATTTTGCAATACTTTAAAATTAGGTGTTTATAAAACACTTATGCACTGAAGACTCTAGGTTCCTTGAGAACATGAAATGTATTGTTTTCATCTCTGCCCTTGCTGTAGTTCATGCTGTCAGTGACACTGTTCCCAGGGCAAGCCAGCGTTCATGCCCTGTTCTGAGCAAATGGAGTCACTGAGCAAACTGACATCTTCTAGAATAATAATTCCATCCAATGGTGCAAATGTGGAGAAATGGACAGGATCATGCATAACCAGTGTCACATAAATTAATTCACCCTCACAAGAGGTGTTTGCAATGATTATCAAAAGCTCTAGTGTCCATTCCCTCTGATCATGATTCTCCTTGGGAAATATAACTAGAAGAAGACAAAAAGTTTCACGAGTAAGGAAATTATCTTAAGAAAATATTTGTAATACGCAGGGCACGGTAGTGCACATGTGTAATCCCAGTGGCTCAGGAGGCTGAGGCAGGAGGATCGCAAGTTCAAAGCCAGCCTCAGCAACAGTAAGGCATTAAACAACTCAGTGAGACCCTGTCTCTAAATAAAATACAAAACAGGGCTGGGAATGTGGCTCAGTGGTCGCATGCCCCTGAGTTCAATCTTCAGTACAAAAAAAAAGAAAATATTTATAATAGTGAAAATGGGAAATGGCCTATATGCCTAATGATTTATGTCTATATTATGATTATGTCTATATTATGAAAATGATTATGTCTATATTATGAAAACGTTTTATAGATATTAAAAATTCATGTGTAAAGAAAATTATTTGTATGTGAAGATTTGTGTGTGTGTGTGTGTGTTAGTTAGCTTTGAGTCACTGTGAATAATATATCCAACAGAGCAACTTAAAGGAGGAAATGTTTATTTTGGTTCATAATTTCAGAGGTTCAATCCATGATCAGCAGATTCCATCTTTCTGGGCTAAAGATGAGGGAGAACATCAGGGCAGGAGGATGTGGCACAGGACAGCAGCTCAAGACAGGATGGCCAAAAAAGGAGAGAGAGTAAACTGTTTGTCAGGGGCAAAATGAAAACCCTAAAGGTATGCCCCCAGTGACCTCCCTCCTCCAGCCTATAGTCACCACCCTACCTGCCTATAGTCACCACCCAGTATAATAGTCCTTTCAAATTATTAATCCGTCAAGCGAATTAATCCACTGATTAGGTTACAGCTTTCATAATCCATCAGTCCACCTCTGAACATTCTTGCATTGTCTCACACATCAGCTTTTGGGGGACACTTCATATCCAAACTACAACTCTGTATGTGTGTGTGTGAAAGAGAGAGAAAGAGGGAGAGAGAGAGAGAGAGAGAGAAATTTTATTCCTCCAAAAGAATATACCAAAAAGTGAGATTATAAATCATTTTTTAAATTTTCCTTATTTCTTATAGCTATAGTAAATATAATATTGCTTCATAATTAGAATCATAGATCAAATTTTTCAATTTTAAAACAAAAATGTCAGGAAGCCTTGACCTAAAGTCAAAGTCATCTGAAGGCACATGTCATTTCAACAGCCAGTTACTATCAAGTATCTCCTACTTGGCCCAGCACTGTGGTTGAAGCTGGAAATTCCAAGATTAACAGACCCAATCATCTGTTTAAAAGAATTTGCTCAGTGAAATGGAGATTTGTCATTTGACAATGACTAAAAATGTGGTCAGTGCAGTAGGAGTGCAAAGGGGGATGTTCTGACTTGTTGGAGGAAGGATAAGAAAAGCTTCTTATCCTTCAAGTGTACTCGTCCAAGCTCTTCCATTCACCCATTCATTCTTTGATTCTATCAACACCTGTTTCAAACACCTTCAAGGTCCCAGGTACTGTGCCAGATGCTGGAATGATTAATAAACCCACCACTCCTCCCATCAAGGATATCACTATCTAGTGCAGGATTAAATGCTTTAAAGAGTGAATTGTCATTTGCCTGATTGCAAGCCCTAAGCTGGTGACAACCAGTGCCCCACTTCTTCCCATTTACATATTCCCATTTCTGCTTCGGTATACAGATTTCCTTCTAAGTATCTGAACCTCTCCCCTCTATGTCTCATATGTCTAACTAATAACTCCTATTGGTGACAGCTCCATTCCTTCTGGGTCCATTTAAAATCATTGGTCCCAAACTCTGAGAAGCAAGTGGGTCTACACTACAGACACCAGCCATGCCCTTTCTATATTCTCATTTCACCTTCTAAGATAGCACCCCCACAACCCTGATGAATGGGCTGAAGGTATAAGAGCGCACCTCCAGGTTATATCTGACTGGATGGTAGGGGGCCCTAGATATGAACTTGTCAATCAGGTTCTCTCATCTCGGAGTTTGGAACACATAGGCTACAAGCAGTCTCCTTTGAGTATGGATTGTTGAGAGTGCTATCCAGCCAGATTTAAATGGCCTTTTTTGACCTGATTCACTAGATGTTGGAAACATAGGTCCAAAGAAAAAGGAAGATGGAAATAGATGCCCAGAGAGCCCAGTACCTGGTAGAGAAACAACTTGTGAGATACTATCTTGGCACCTCCTGCCTTTGGATTCTGGAAAACTTCTCCTGTTTCCCCATCTTTTAAAGAATCTTGTTTGAATGGGTTTCTTTTTCCTACAAGTCACACTATATGATTAAGACAGTGTCCAAGATCCTGAAACCTTTAGGATCCCACAAATTGGACATACCCTCTGATTGGATCAAGTTTGGGTCGTTTTCTCTGAGTCTTATACAAAGCAGATGCTCAGTAAGTAATTATTAATCAAGTAGATGTAGAAATTAAAAGGTATTTCCAGGGTCTTTTTGGCCTGCTTTAAAGTCCTCATTTACCTGTCTGATATCCACAGTCACAAAAAAAAAAAAAAAAAAAAAAAAAACAACGTGGTCACATGTGCCCATGCACAGCTTGGATTCTCTGCTCAAACTTGTTCCAGGAATCATTGAACACCTGTTTTCTTTGGCATGCCTAGTTCCACTGAGCCATTCCAGTATATATTAGAATCCTTTCTTGCTCCCATCTCTAATGAGTGATAGCTTTTGTGACAAGTAAAATGCTCAGTGTTCTCCTGAGTCCCATCAGTAGTCAGAATTATAAGGATAGGAGCATAGAATCAAGCACAGACAGGCCGCTAGTGAAGATTTAGTTCCTGGTTAGCAAGAACAGACTTCACAAGTAGTTTTGGAAATGAGGTCAAATCCATTTGTTTCCAGATGGTCCCAGACAACCAAAAATATTGCAAAGGGTAATGGAAAAATTTTCAGGCATCATATGGTCATTCATCACATCTAACCACCAACTTGATTCCTGAAATGCTAGATAAGTCTGTCTTGGAATTTAGCCATGTAGCTGTTCAATACATGTGAACTTTATTTTTCAAAGTGATGACTTTTTATTCAAGGATTAATAATACACACCCCCTATCCAAATTAATTGTTCCTTCCCCATTGTAATCCATTTGCCTGTGTTATCATTATTTTTTCCTTCCTTGTATTATTCAACAATACTTGTTGAGAACTAACTGTTGCCAGGCTCTTTTCTGGACTTAGAAGTAAAGTAGTAAGCAAAACAGAGTCCTCCACATCCATGAAGTTTATATGCTAGTTGGGATATGGGGAAGACAGGTAATAAACAAGCAAAAGGGAAAACAAATACATAAGATACACATTGTATACAAGTGTTATGGTTTAGATCTGAATATCTCCCAAAAGTACCATGTATTGAAGAGTTGGTCCCCAATGCAACAATGTCCAGAGGTAGGACTTTTGGGAAGTGACTCAATCATGAGGGCTCTGAAATCATCTGTAGATTGATCTACTGAAAGTTGAGTGGACTACTGGGAGGTAGTGGAAACCATAGGCAATTGAAGTATGGTCACTGGGGGCATGCCCTTGGGGACTCTATCTTGTCTCAGGCCCCTTTCTTTTTGCACTCTTTTCTTACCTTCATGAGCTGAGCAGCTGTTATGGTTTAGATATAGTGTCCCCCAAAAGCTCACATGTGAGACAATGCAAGAAGGTTTGGAGGAGAAACTATTGGGTCATAGCCTTAACCTAATCAGTGAATTAATCCCCAAAGGGGTTAACTGAGTGGTAACTGGGAGCAGGAGAAGTATGGCTGGAGGAAGTGGTTCATTGGAGGTGTGGCTATGGGGTTTATATTTTGTATCTGGAGAGTAGAGTCTCTCGCTCCCTGCTTTCTGATCATCATATGAGCTGGTTCCATCTACCACACTCTCCTGCCATGATGCTCTGCCTCACCTCAGGCCCAGAACAATGGGACTATCTGACCATGAACTGAAACCTTTGAAACTGAAACTCAAAATAAATATTTCCTCCTCTAAGTTCTTTGTGTCAGGTGTTTTAGTTACACTGATTAAAAGCTGGCTTAATATGGATAACATATACACATAGAACACTCAAGGGAGACCTCAAGGAAGGTCTGAGCCCAGACCTGAAGGAAGTATAGAAGACAACCTTGCACATATCTGGGGAAAGAATATTCTATGCAGAAAAAAAAGCAAGTGCAACCACCGTGAGGCAAGAGATGCCTAGGATATTCTAGGAAAGTGGAGGAGGACAATGTCTCTACAGTGGACCTAGTGAGGGGAAAGGATAGAACATGAGGTCAGAGAGATGTATATAAATGCTTTCCACTAGACCATGAATTCTGAAAGGCAAGAACCATGTTCTATTCATCTTTATACACTCCTTAGTCCTTACCACAGCTTCTGTCACATAAGAGTGTTTAATAAATGTTTGTCATAGTTATAAATGACTGCATAGTTTACTTATGTTTTATGTCATTTATAATAACATTTCTTTTTTTTTTTTTGGTACTAGAGATTGAACTCAGGGGCACTCGACCACTGAGCCACATCCCCAGCCCTATTTTGTGTTTTTATGTAGATACAGGATCTCACTGAGTTGCTTAGTGCCTCGCCATTGCTGAGGCTGGCTTTGAACTCGCGATTCTCCTGTCTCAGCCTCCCTAAGTGCTGGGATTACAGGCTTGCGCCACCACGCCCAGCTCCAATAACTTATTTCTTTACTACAAAATAAAGAATTTAAATTTTATTTTCATTTCCATTGAACCAGGTTTAATTCTTGAGTCAGTAGATGTAATTCTGTAGATAGATAATGAATGGTGCATAGGTGGATATACGGATTAAATGATAGACAAAAATATGTAGATGTCAGATTTTAGAAATCTCTAGATCCTGGCAATGAACATACACCTGTCCAGGGTTCAGTGAACCTCTCAATTTATTCTTGAGTGTTTATTTGCAATTTTATCCAGCAAGTGATGCAGGATGAGGAATTTGAATATCTAGCATAAGTAGGTGAGTTCACAGTTTGCTAGAGTAGTGCTGTCCCAAGCTTAAGAATGTTGTACACTGATACATAAACATGGTTGTGGGAAGCCTTAGCTCAGTGGACTTGAAAGGTTACCACTTTACCTCAGTAATTCTTTTCCTGTTTCTTGGTTGTATCCTGTCTCAACTTCCTATATGATTTACAATTAGCTTCAGTCTATCGGTTCTAGCACAACCCCAACAGGTAGGGCTAAGCTGACTTAGTCATACATGAAGCCCATAAAAGCACTATAGGACATTGGTATCCACTCGGTTCTTGTTAATCCTTCCCCTGCTTCATTTGCCTAGATGTTGGCCAAATAAAATGCCATTCTTAACTAACAGGCGACTACATTAAATTCTAAATAAATGCATATGACTCAGGTCTGATTCACTCCTTGCAGAGAGAAAATAGAGACCATCTATTAAGTTAAAATTGCAGAAGATGCAAATTCAGCATACAAAAATCAGTATTGTTGTTGCATGCCAACAGCAAATCATCTGAAGTAGATATCAGGAGAGCAATTCCTGGAGCTGGGGTTGTGGCTCAGTGGTAGAGCACTTGCCTAGCATGTGTGGGGCATTGGGTTCGATTCTCAGCACAGCATATAAATAAAGAAAATAAAGGTCCATCAACAACTAATAAAAATATTTTTTTAAAAAAGAGAGCAATTCCTTTGTAATATCTATTTAAAAAAATACCTAGCACCCTGAACAAAAGTCAACTCAAATGTATCAAAGATCTAGGAATTAGACCAGAAAATTTGCAACTCTTAGAAGGGGTCAAAACTTTGACATAGTAGGCATGGTTAACAACTTCCTCAATAGTACCTCTAAAGGTCAGAAAATAATACCAATGATTAATAAATGGGATGCATCAAATTAAAAAGCTTTTGCATAGCATAGAAAACAATTAAGAATGTGATGGGAGAATGTACAAAATGGGAGAAAATCTTTACTAGGTATTCTTCTAACAGAGGATCAATACCCAGAATATTAAAAGAACTCAAAAAATGTAACACCAAAATCAAAAATTAATCCAACTAATAAATGGAAAATGAATTAAACACTTTTCAAAAGAAGACATACAGATGAAAAATAAATATATGAAAAAATGTTCAACATCTTTAGCAATTAGGGAAATACAAATCAAAACTACACTAAGATTTCATCTCACTTCAGTTAGAATGGCATCCATCAAGAATACAAACAATAAGAAATGCTAGAGAGAATGTGGGTGAAAGGAAAATTTCTACACTGTTGGTGGGACTATAAATTAGTACGACCACTATGAAAATCAGTGTGAAAATTCCTCAGAAGACTAGGTATGACCCAGCTAAACCATACCTCAGTATATTTATCCTAAATAATTAAACTCACCATAATTTAGCAATACATGCATACTCATGTTTATAGCAGCACAATTCACAATAGCCAAACTATGGAACCAGCATAGGTGTCCATCAGTGCATGAATGGATAAAGAAAATGTGCTATATATGCACAATGGAGTTTCATTCAACCAAAAAAAATAAAATTATGTCATTTTCAGGAAGATGTACAAAGCTTAAGAGTGTTATGTTAGCAAAAGAAGCCAAATTCAGAAACTAAAGAATCATATGTTTTCTCTCATATTGCAGAAACTAAAGAGGAGAAAGGAAAACAAAGGTGAGAATCTCATGAAAATGGAAGGGAGAATAGTAAAGGAAAGAGAATGGGGGAGGGAAGAGCAGGGGAAAATGGGAAATTCTTGGAAACAATATTGACCAAATTATATTGTTATATCATGTTGCATGCATGAATATGTAACAATGAATCCCACTGTTATGTATAATTATAATATACCAATAAAATGTATGAGAAAATACTGGGACATAAATTTAACCAAAGAAGTGAAAGATTTCTGCAATAAGAACTATAAAACATTGATGAATGAAATTAAATAGAAGATACATTAAAAAAAATTGAAAGGCATCCTGTGTCCACAGATTGGAAGAATCAATATTGTTCAAATTTCACACTACTCAAAGTAATCTGAATATTCAATGAAATCTCTATCAAAATGTAATGACATTACTCACAGAACTAGAAAAAGCAATCTTAAGATTTGTATGGAACCATAAAAAAATCTCCAAATAGCCAATGCCAACTTGAGCAAAAAGAACAAAACAGGAGGCATTACACGATCTGGCTTTACAACATACTACAAAGCTGCAGTAATCAGCAATCGCATGATATTAAAACAGTCACATAAACCAGTAGAACAGAGGGAGAGCCTAGAAGTAATCCCACGCATCTTCAGCTAACTGATTTTTTAAGAGCATGCACTGAAGAAGGGACAGCCTTTTCAATAAATGGTGCTGGAGAAATTGGATATCCACAAGCAGAAGAATGAAAATAGGTCCCTGCCACTCACCAGCTACAAAAATCAACTCAAAATGGATTAAGGACTTAAATTTAAGACCTGAAACTAATGAAACCGCTAGAAGAAAACAGGGGAAATACTTCAGGACATTGGAATGGGTGAGGATTGTTTTTTGACAGGACCTCCAAAACATAGAAAACAAACCAAAAATGGAAAAATGAGATTACATCAAACTAAAAAGTCTCTGCACCGCAAAGAACACAATCATAAGAATGAAGAGACAAACTACAGATTGGGAGAAAATATCTACAAACTATCACATTGGAAAAGGGGGTTAATATACAGAATATTTAAGGAACTCAGAAAACTCAATAGGAAATAAAAACCATTCTATTTAAAAATGAGCATAGACCTAGAAAGACATTTAAATAGACATTTCTCAAAAGTAGTCATACGAATGGTCGGTCAACAGATATACGAAAAAAGATGCTAAATATCACTAATCACCAGGGAAATGCTAATTAAAACCACAGTAAGAAATCACTTCACTCCAATCGGAAAAGCTATTATCAAAATCCCAAAAGATAACAAGTGCTGGCAAGGACATGGAGAAAAGAGAACCCTTGCACAATGTTGGTGGGAACGTAAATTAGTACTGCCATTGGGGACAATGGTATGGAGTTTCTCACAACTTTTTAAATAGAACTATCATATGATCCAGTAATCCCACTATTAGATATATATCCAAAGGAAATTAAATTAGTAGGTTGAAGAGACATCTGTATTACAGCACTCTTTACAATATCCAAGCAATGGAAAAATCTATGTCCCTTAACTGATGAATGAACAAAGAAAATGTGGTCTACATATCCAACAGAATACTATTCAGTCATAAAAATGAATGAAAACTGTCATGTGCACAACATAAATAGAACTAGAGATGGTTATGTTACCTGAAATAAGCCAGACACAGAAAGACAAGTACATAATCACACCCCTATGTGAAATCTAAAGAATTTCACAGTAGCCAAGAGCAGAATGGTGTCTCATCCACAGCCCAGTTGCCAGGACACTGGGGTGAGTATGCGAGAAAGCGGAAATGCCCAGAGACATCATGGGAGACATGCTGTGACTGGGGAAAGCTGATCAGTGACTACTCCAAGAAGAATTCCGGTAGCACCTCTGTCCCTCACCATGCTTTGCCTCCACCAGTGCCTCCTCTCCCTCACAGTGCTTTGTCCAGGGGTGACTGGCACAACAAGTAATACATATCCTTTCCAATGTCCTCAGTTCCACTCACAGAGGGGTTTTGCATGTTAGGCTGCACAGCAGTGACATCATCAGTATTAGCTTGCTTAATTAGCTTATATGACCACCCTCCCAAGGAGGGACTGTTTTGATTGTACATGCAAGAAAGTAGCTTTCTACAGATAACACTAACTTAACCTTAGTTCCCAGTGTGCATAAGAAAAAGTCAGTGTCCTTCAAGATAATATGTATCTGGACTTTCTGGCTGAAGCTTGCTGTGATTTTTCCCTCAACTCAGCTAGGTTTGAGGAACACAGATGGGGCACTCAGGGACATGGTGTTTTACTCTCCCCCTTTTATTTAGGGATGATACAAATGGTGGTCACTAGAGGCTGGAGAAAGTACTGAAGAGGAAGGGATGGGGAAAGGTTGATTGATGGGTACTAAGTTCCAGTTAGGTATAAAAAGTTCTAGTGTGCTATTGCACTTTGAGGTGACTATAAATAAGAATTATATCTTGTATGTTTCAAAAAGCTAGAAAAAAGGATTCTGAATGTTTTCACATGGGGAAATGATTAATGTTTGAGGAACTATGTTGAACCTGATTTGAACAATGCACGAGGTTTACATGTATCAAAACCTCATTGTAACTCATTAATATGTGCAATTTTATGTTTTTATGTGTCAATTAAGAATAAATTTTAAAATAATTTGAAGTCAAACAAGTCTTAAAATTTTTGCTGTAGCCAAGCACCATGGTGCACACCTGTAATCCCAGCAGCTTGGGAGGCTGAGGTAGGGGGATTGCAAGTTCAAAGCCAACTTCAGCAAAAGCGAGGTGCTAAGCAACTCAGTGAGACCCTGTCTCTAAATAAAATACAAAATAGGCTGGGGATGTGACTCAGTGCCTGAGTGCCCCTGAGTTCAATCTTCAGTACCAAAAAAAAAAAAATTTGCTGTAGTATTCCAAGAAGGAAACATTTGTATCTTAACACATAAATGTGGTTGTTTCCTTCCATGAGTTTGGTAAATGTATTTGCACATATAGCTATTATAGCAAGTCTAAAAACATTAATTGATATGCTGCACTAAAATGTGAATTCTCAAGGATGTCAGAGATGAATCCAACACATTCTCCTTCAAAGATTCTCTGGAAGTGCTTCAATTATCTCACATACAGCATAAATTCTAATCAGCATCTTTTGCCAAGTATTCATTTACACCATGCTGAGTACGGTGAAAATTCTCTATAAACTATGACTGTTGTTCTGATACAAGATTTCTCATGATAAATTTCTCTTGGCTTTGAGAGGTGAGGAAAGTTTATATCTTCTGTATAACTGATCTACTTATTTGCATCAATGACAACTAGATAAGCCATTGGATTTCCCTGGTTTTGCTTTGTTTTCTAAGAAGTTCAGAGCTCCATTCCTTTATCCCTTGCACAGTTTACTAGTGTAATTACCCAGGCCTGCTGATCCTGCATGATTACTGACCTTCATTTAGCTTTATTCCAGCTTTCCTGTTATATTCTTTACACTACTGGGGAAGTTTGGAGGATGCTTCCATAAGAAGGGAAAATATATTGTTAGTAAAGAATGATTGACTTCTTGCTCTAAAAGCTAGGGGGTTGAGTCATGTGGACTTGAACTCAGATGTCAGCTTCACTGCTTGTTAAAGGTATGATTCTGGTTGAGCAAATTGCTTAAGTTTTCTGAGCTGTAGTTCTTTCTGAGCTTTAGTATCCTGATAAATAAGGATAATGATAATCAAATTTTTAGGAAGAATTAAACAAGATCCTGCATGGATAATGTTTAACACTCTACCCAACACTTTGTAAATGTCTAAGAAATGATATCTCTATGTGAACAAATAAGAATCATTGTGACATGCCTTTAATTTACCTAATGTAAGAAAAAAGTATTTCTTGACTACAGTAGAGGAGGTAGCAACAGGTTCAGACTTTGGCTCCAGGTTATGTACATTCAAACCCTACCTCCTTTGTCATCTGTAACCTGGGGCAAGTTTCTGTACCTTTCTTTGCCTCAGATTTACATTAAGTGAGGATGAAACCAAAATCTGCCTCACAGGGTTGTTTTAAGGAGGGGATACAAGAATAGGTGTTTTAAAAGTTCCCAGAATATAGTAAGCACTTAATAAATGTTACTATCATTACTATTTTTTTAATTAGTTGACCCTAGATTCCAACTAGATTTTTAGAGATAACTACCCCATCTTATCCCCAGGAATACCTGAAAATAATAAACAATAAAAACTTAATTTGTGTGAGAAATTAGAGATCTTTTCCCTGAGTTTATTTTCACTTCCACATTGGAAGCTTTGATACTTTGTATGGAAACAAATGTACAACATAAGCCCATAAAGGTACATGTTGTAACTTTTCTACAACAGAAAGGAACTGTTGTGGAGATGTATCTCTCTTGTACCTTTATAGAGCCAAGAACCAATTGAACTGAAATAGCCCAGACTCCATCATTATTGATTCCTTATTTCATTTTACTCTTTGTAATACGGTTTCCTATCCAGTCTCTATCCCTTTTGATCCTCAGAGTGAATCAAATAAGATGAAAAGACAGGTACAGTTATTATTAATAATAAAGAGAATAATCAGGGGTATTAACTAACTGCCTAAGGGCCACTCAGCTAGTTAGCAATAGACCTGGATTCAAACCAGTTAGTTAGCTATTGACCTGGATTCAAAGTTAGCTATCTTCTTTCCTCATGCAACATACATTACCCAAAGTCATGTTTTCATACTGGAGCATCTTAATCTGTTTTTTAAAAGTCTCTCTATCTAGGATATCTAAACAGAATACTTCAGGACACCTCAGCTCCCCCAGAAAGAAACCTCATCCCAAATCCCTCAGCGGAGGAAGGCATTGGAAAAACAGGGCATTTCTTTCCTTTTTCCCTTGTGCATGGTGTTTCAGCACACTGCCCTGCCATCTCTGAGCTGTCCACTAAGCACACTATCAGAAATAAAGGAGGTACCTCTGAATCCCTGGTACTTATAATGGAAAAATGAAGCATATAATCACACGATGAGGAACAACTTAATCTACGAATGCTGAAAACCCCTCTACAATAAGTTGCCAGATAGTTTTGCTCTCTGCCAAAACATCTTTTCTCTTTATTTAAACCTTTCTGAATTTAAGAAAAAGGTAATTAAAACCATGATTTTCTTTACTCAGATGAACAGCCTCTGCTGTCTAAGAAAGAAAAGCAACATAAAGGAAACCAAAGATACTTGTGACTGTTTTTGCCCTTGGAAGCGGGGAAGGACCACTAGAATCACCCAAATTCAGGCCACCTGGAAACAGACCAAACATGTAGTTTGGGATCTGGGCTGGTTGTTAGGCTATTGTCTCAGCACCACCCACCTTCTGTTCTCTGTTTTATAATTCTGAGGCTGGACTCCAGATAAAATCTCTCCTTTGCCATCTGGCTTCTATTAGGATCTTCCAATAAAGGGTGTTAGAGGAAGACCGCGAGGCTAGAGGAAGGAGAAGGATTTGCCCCTTGCTGTTAGCTTCCTGTTCCTGTCAGTGTCGCCTCAGCAGTGGTGATCTTCAAATTACCAGCAGCAGTTTGATTCCAGGTTCTTCTTTCCAAATT
This sequence comes from Geosciurus inauris, assembly GCA_004024805.1. Taxonomy (NCBI): domain Eukaryota; kingdom Metazoa; phylum Chordata; class Mammalia; order Rodentia; family Sciuridae; genus Geosciurus; species Geosciurus inauris. The sequence goes on along the minus strand of PVHX01006362.1, from coordinate 26,830 downwards.
CCCAGAACAAACATCACTGGGACCCTTTCAGAGACACCAGCACTAGTCAGGTGGCACCTTCTGCTCTGTGGCCTCCATCCAAGGTTCTGTCTTCTACTAATCTCATGCCTTCATTTTCACTACTCTTAGGGTTTAGGTGCTTCCTGCACCTAACAATGGGCATACATTCTGAGAAATGCACATTTGGAAGTTTCATATTGTGCAAGAAATATAGATGATACCTACCCAAACCTAGATGGTATAGGTCAATTGCTGAACATGGTCTAAATGCAATGAAAAAAAAAACATGGCAAACATGAGATATATTAAGTTGTTGCTGGTATAACATAGCATTCTAATTTAATGACTATAAGGGGTACAGTCCACAATGATGGTAAAATATATAGTTTACATACTATGCATAATTGTGTGTGCTACCATTTTATTCAACTGGCAGCACAGGTTTCTCTACACTAGCATCTCCACAAACCTGTAAGCACTGTGTTGCCCTATAGTGTTATAAAAGCTGCAGCATCAATAGGCAGTGGAGATTTTTCAGTTCCATGTCAATCTTGTGGGATCCTCATCACATATGTGGTCCACTGTTGACTAAAGCTTTGTTATATGGTACATAACTCTGTATCTTACTGCAATTACACTCTTCCAAATATCATTTTAGTGATCTAACTCCCTGTATTAAATTACCTCTGTTAAAATATCTAGAGTGGTTCCTGTTTTCCTGACTTTGATCTTAACAGATTCAGGATCTAACTTTGTGTATCAGATATAAGTGGGTATGACCACTTTATTCAAAGTTTTATTGATTGATTAAGTCAGGGGAACCTATTATATCCCTGACATTCTAGTAAGGACTAGAGAAAGAAATAAGAATATATTTCCTCTACTAGTTCAATCCGGGAAACTATTGGAATACTCAAATAAAAGCAATGCAATTCAATGTTATATAAGAGTAGTATATAGAATTTCTAATGATTCTTTTTTATCCTAAAATAAGGAAGAAATAATCATATTTAGGAAAATTCAAAGACATCTATAGATCTCTATAGAGAGAACAAGCTGAAAAAAAGATTGTAAATGAATATTTTAAAGGGTTATTTGACCTTATAGTAACAAAAATAATTTAAAAACAACTAACAAGACAATCTATTTTCATTAAATGTATCTGTAATTTACACTTAATGAAATATCAATCTGGACTGTTGAATTGCTGCCCAATTTCTTCCAGGCATTAAGATTACATTAATTTGTAACACATGACCTTCCAGAGGATTTATGAGTATTTCATGTTTTAGAACTATCCCCCAGAAACACACATATGCATGCACACACTCACACACACACACACAATATTAAATTCATTAACTCACCCCTCAAACATGGAATATGCAGCTAAAGATGAAGTCAATGAAACCTAAAGTACATTTCATGATATTTGATTTCCTTGATGTATGAGTAGGCAGTCTATGAATAAAGGGCTGAAGAGGTAAATAAGTTGGCAAAATGCAACTGTGAAAAGTTTTATTTATTGTGTGATTTTTCATAGCATTTAACATTTTAATATGTTTTTAAATCCCACAGACAAGAGTTATAAATTACAGTCAACCAGATCACATTTGATTCACCTTTTCATTAACCTACCATATCCAGGGCTGGGGAAGAAAGAACTCATTGACAGGGTGCATGCTTAGCATGCACAATGCCCAGAATTCAATCCTCAGTGTGTGTGCATGCACACACGTGCACGCGCACACACACACACACACACACACACACACACACAATCCACCACATCCAATCATTTATTAAAATTTCTTCTAAAATTTTTCTCCTTCCATCTTCCTTCCCACTGCCACTATCTAAGTCTTAACCCTTATCATCTTTGCCTGTCAGTCTCCTACCTGACCACCTTGCCTGTCTTTTCATTCCACGTCAGTCCTCCATAACAGAGGTTAGTAAATTGAAGACCACATGCCAATGCTAACCCGTTGTCTGTTTATTCATAGTTATACATATTGAGCCTTTATTTTTGGCTAGAAGAAGAATTATTTTTAACCTAGATCTAACCATTTTCATACATTTAACTGACTGAAACAGATTCAAAGAAATATCAAGTGCTAGGCATTGAAACTTACTTTTAAATGTTAATTGGCACTATGTATGTTAATGTAAAACAATGTTAATTTACTCAAATTTTCGGTTTGTACTATCTGTACAAGCCAATTTTTGTGTATTGTTACAATTTCAGGTTATTTATATTTGATATTTCATAAAAATCAAATAATAAATATACAATACTTATGGATCAAAATAATGGCATCTGCATATTTGTTAAGAACCAAGATGTTAAGAATTTTTTATATGGTTACATTTTAAATGAGTACAGAAATATTAACATAATAGTTTCAATTTTACATCTTGGTTTGCAAAACCTGAACTACTATCTGGCACTTAAGAAAGTTTGCTGACCCCTGTTCCATACTCCTGTCAGATATAGTTAGTCCAACTCACCTATACTATTTTTGATATTTCTTCTCCCAAAATTTAATGGCACCTACTCTTTTAACCAGAACTTTTTAAAATTATGATCAAGAAAATTTCTCACCAAGCAGGAAAAAGAGGTTCTTCTTTTAGGTTTCAGCAAGGAGGAAAATTGTCATCATCTAACTATGGTGCAAAAATCAAGGAATTCTGACCATATGTAAAGTCCTTTTCTGGATATACAACAACATGCACTAAACAGGGGTCAAGTAGAAAGGAGGACCAATTTGTCAGAGCAGACTCACAAGATAGGCAGCCATGTGCTGGCAAATGTTTCCCAACAGGCTTCCCAGTGAGATGCCAGCGAGAGGCGAGAAACCCTGATGTGTAGCCTTTGCCAATTTCCATGGTGCAAACATTCCCACCATGCTGGTTTCAAGTTACCAACATGACACGCTGAACAAGAAGTTGAGAAAAAGACACGTACAGTTGGTTTTCAGTATAGCGTACCAGGAACAGGGAAGAAACCAAAGCAGGACCAAAGGAGCAGAGTCCTATTTCTCTGGAATTCTGTACCCTTATCACTGAAGGGAGAGACCAATCCACCTACAATGGTGATTCAGAATCAAGGCCACAGTTGACCCTTGACACCAGCCTGAAACTTAGTAAAGTATGTCACTCGTTCCCTTTGTGATTGATTGATTGCTTCCTGGGAGCTAAGAGGGCCACCATGTTCCTGTGCTGAACTTCTTTCCATTTCTTCCATGATAAAAAATGGTTTTAACAGTGAAAGCAAGGAAATATAAACTTACCCACCACACTGGCCAAATGCTTGATGTCAGACCCTTTCTTGGGGTCATGTTTGTTAGAAATGAGAGATGAAGAAAGCTTGTAGACAGTACTTGTTGAGATGAAGCGTCAAAAAGAAGAAATCAAAAGAAATGAAATTAACCTCTAGCAGGTGTCTAGCTGTTTGCTGGGCAAGAGCTCTGGGGATCCTTAAACTTAAAGAAAATAAAATTCCTTTCTATTTTCACTATTCTTTAACTAATATTTTGCATTCTTTTATTTATGCACACAAGCTGCAGACATACAATATGACTTTGTCAACAAAACAAATCTGAAATATTTTCATGTCTTACAGTTTGGTAGGTGAATGAAAATATCATTTATGTAATTCACTACCTCAAAATTATAATAGTTATCATACCTTTGGCTTAATCTTTTCATTTTTATTACCTGAATGTAGAAACATCTGTTATGTTCTATCACAGATATTTTTCCAAAAACATTTTGATGACTATATTATAAATAGCTTCCTTTGTAATTCTACATATTTTATTTTATTAGTTTCAAGTAATTGTTCTGAGGAGTCTACAGGCTTTACCACACTGCCAAAAGTTACAAAAACAACAAACAATAAAAAAAAATTTTGAAGGCCTCTGAAGCCTTTTAAATATATTATTCTATCTAACCCTCAAAATGGTGCTGAGTTTTCTTGTTGTCCTTTCACTGATGAGAAAATCAAATGTTAAAGAGGTTAAATGATGAGCCCAAGTTCATTGTAGCATTACACAGCAGAGCTGGTAACTGCCCTAATGCTTTGCTGTTCTTCCAGGTCTCTTCACCCTGCTGTTTGCTTCACTGGTAGGTGGGAAGAGGGTACAACCAATGGTCTTGATCAGGCTCCAATTCTCTGAAAGAGTTTCTTGACTACTAGCAAGTCAAAGGGCACTCACTGGAAAGCAAGCCAGCAGGACATGAAGGAATGGTAGAGGAAATGAGCCCCTCGGTGCTACCATATGCCTCTCCATTAGAGCGGCAAGTCTGTGGGTTTGGCTGCATACCAGGCTCAGTGACAGAAAATGGAATGTGAATACTTTGAGAAGAAGAGATTCCAAGGGGAAATGACAGGAAAGAAGATGATTTCTATCTCGGTTTGTGCTCCTGTCCAGGAGAGTGATTCTGCTTCCATTTAACAATCATCTATTGGGTACTTTGTTCCAAAACTGTGTGAGATATTGAGATCCAAAAACAAAGTTTTAATTTCCACCCAAAGAAGCTCACTGACTAGGGACATTTACAGGTCCTGATAGCTTATTCCAATGCCCTTTAATGCTAATTTAAAAACCCTAGAGGGAGTTAGAAATGAAAACAATCTCCAGACAGTGAGATAAATGTTACAACATAGGGAACTTCAATGAAGATGAAAAAGAAGGATTTATACTGATTGCTTAGTCAGGCAACAGAAGTTTCTATTGAGGGCCTGAAAAAATGCATGAGTATTTTCCAATAGGATGGATGGTGAAAAAAAAAAAAAAAACTGAAAGAAAACCACAGTCAAAAAGTACAGCTCACTTTCAGAGACAGAATTGAGGCAAGAACAAGGGTGTCATTGGTTTATGTGAGAGAATGTGAAAATGAGGGTGTAATACCAGTGAGTCAGAGAAGGTAATAAGTGAATAAAAAGAGCATTCAGGAATTGTTTGCCACTGTGGGCAACAAGGGTGCACAGCTGGGGAGAACTACTCTACTAGAGGGAGTGGGTAGCTTGAACGATTGGGTTGAGATTTGTGACCAGGGACATTAAACTTATCACTCTTCAAGTTTTGCTTGCATGCAACTGAGCAGCCTTTGATGACTTTTGGGAAAAAATAGAGAACTACTCCTCATTCTGTGCTGGATGTGCAGCACTGAGTAATGCATGGAGCTGTCCACCCTAGCAGTGCTGAACCAGATGGGCCAAAGGAATGTCATACTTCAAAAGCATCTGCTACTAACAGGTTGTGGCTCCTCCTCCCTGGATGAAAGCCAAATAAAAGGAGTAAGGATAGAAGTTGGGAATCATTCAGGAGCCAAATGCTGCTCAGTCTCTTCCTAAGATCTGGCCTGGAAGGAGTTTATATAACAACCAGGTTTTTTTTTTTTTTTTTTTTTTTTTTCCTAGCCTTCTAAAATAGAAGAAGCAGCTTTTAAGAATTCCAAAATTTAGCCGGGCGCGGTGGCCCAAGCCTGTAATCCCAGCACTTAGGGAGGCTGAGACAGGAGAATCGTGAGTTCAAAACCAGCCTCAGCAACGGCGAGGCGCTAAGCAACTCAGTGAGACCCTGTCTCTACATAAAACACAAAATAGGGCTGGGGATGTGGCTCAGTGGTTGAGTGCCCCTGAGTTCAATCTCCAGTACCAAAAAAAAAAAAAAAAAAAAAGAATTCCAAAATTTTAGAGAAGAATTTTTCGGTATTTGAAAGGCCTCTTTGCCTTTCTCATATATGCAAAATTTTTTCTTCAGTCTCTACCCAAAAATCTGTCATTTAGGTATTTATTCCCATGTATTCCTTTTTAATATCAAGCACATTATCACAATTCCATAAAGTTTTGGGAAATAAATGCAAAAGACCTAGAAAATTGTCCTACAGAAAGGAATAAAAGTTTATTTAAAGTACAAAGATGCTCCTTATACAATGCTAATTTTCTACTTTTATATTTTCAATATTTATTCTAATGAGATATAGTTTACATATAACAAAGTGCATATATTTTAAGCATGCAATTTGATAACTTTCAACAAATTACTATACCCTGCTGTAGTAGCTATCCTATAGTCAAGATGTGGAACATTCTATTGGTCAGATATGTCCCCATATTCCTTTGCTTAACAGAATTACACAAATGTCAAAAGATAAACATTATACATACAGTGAACTTAAAATCTTCCATGATGCATGCAAGTCATCCTCACCTGATTTGTAATTGTGCTTAACCCAATCATAAAGTATTCACTACTTAAATTATGGTTCAAAGTGACTAGAACTTTAAAAAAGAAAACCCAAAGGAAAAAGCCATGGCTGCAGATTTTTAAAGAATATTTTTAAATAGATATTTAGAAATTATACGATTACTGATGATGACAAGATCCAGAGTTTTCCATGGGTAAAATGGCTAGAAAGATATGTGGTAAGAAGGTTTAAGAGAGGAAACAATCACTGAACTCCATTAAGAAACCTAGAGGGTAAGGCCTTCAAAAGTAGTAGATAGATTCTGATGCTACACATCAGCCACCACATATGCCTCTCCTGAGCTGAACTGTCCTTTTTCCTAAGCTATGAAATTTCAATAGCAATGGCAATGATAGTGTTGTCTGGCAATGATGATGAGGTCTGCTAATAACTGTGTTGGTGACAACAAAGATGATGATTGATGGACTTGCCTATTCACTGTCTTAGGATTTAGTAAAGACAATGTATCTGAGAACAGTTTATACTTATAAAACTAAATAAATGTAAGTTACTGTTTTCATCATTTGAAAAGGAGTCACTTGGTCATTGCATCAACCAGGATTCAAACAGACAAATCAGATCAGCAGAAGATATATATTTCAGAAAATTATTCCGAAGCATCTTCTTAAGTGATCATGGGCACTGTCTAGGCATGTCCAAAATTCCCAGATCAGACCACAGGAAAGACAAGATAACTCTTAGGCATGAGCTGAAGCAGTCCAAAGACAGAATTTCTTCTTAAAGGGCAGTCAGGAGGATACAGCAAAATGCTGTGTTTAAATGAACATTAACTATAAGGTAGAGTGAAAATTAAGCGGTTATCAGTGCAATGGAATTGAGTGTAAGTAGCTAACTCATACAGGAATGAAATCTCAGCCTCCTTGGTACCATTTATTAATAGAAAAAAAAATTGCCACCTACCCATCTGTCTCACTGATTATGTATACAAATTGCCAGTTCACCTAAGAGACTGAATATAGTTAAAAGTAGTGTGATTCACACTGCACTTCCTTCAAAAAATAACCCTAAGCAATGTTTCAAAATGTTTCACCATCATCAGCCTGTCACCCAAATTGACACCTTCCAAGGTCCTAGATAAGGCTCAATTCTCATGCCTTTTCCTTGGAGATCTGAATAGAATTGCTTTGCGTCTCATGATCTCCTGAACCAATTCAGCTTTCTGATAATGATATTTAAATCAAACCCACTTTGAGTAGATGGCTGAGCCATCTCCTCCATACAGGAGAAAAATCCCTGGCACATATCATAAACATCCTACAAACTAAGCAATTTTGAAGATTTATATCATTGGCAAATAATCTGTAAAAATTTCTTCTACATGTATAATGGTGATATTTCAGAATTTTTTCAAAGTTGTGTCTCAAAAGTATATTCTCTGAGCCAACAAATAATTGCAAATTCATCCCAGCAGATTGAGAGAAAGTCAGGGATTTAGATTGATAAAATACTTTGATTTATAGAAGATGCCATTTGGGAAGATATTAGGTTCTGCAGCAATTAGGGTCAGGTATCAATAGCCTCTTATAAATAGAACCAAAACAATACCAAAGCTGATGGGAGATATAACCTTCTGTCAGTTCTCAAGAATGCCAATCTCGGACTGGAGTTGTGGCTCAGTGGTGGAGCACTCACCTAGCAAGTATGAGGCACTGGGTTTGATCCTCAGCACCAGATAAAAATAAATAAATAAAATGAAGATATTGTGTCTATCTACAACTAAAAAATATTTGTTAAAAAAATGCCAATCTCCCCAAGTGGAATTTCATGTACGTGCCCAAATTTTCACTGGGTCAGATCACATCAGATATTTTAATTCCTTGCCAGCCGAGCAATTGAATATCATGAGATTCCTATGTCTCTCACCCTCACATTCTGTAATTTAACTCCATCTTTTTTCTCTTTAATTTTCCTATATTCTGTACTTCCACTCTTAAGTATTTAATCAGCAAAAATCTTTACATTTCTATTATGTGTCAAGCATTTTCATAATAAACTAAGATAACAATAAGATATATATAGGATTAATAGGATTATTACATCTTGAAAATATAAGGTTCTTGTGTTTTAAGAGACTAGGAAAGGAGACAGATAATTAAACAAATCACTATAATATATGATACATAAAAAATGAGGGGTATATACAAGAGTTCTGGGATCTCAGAGGGAGAGAGAGCACAGTGGTAGGAAAGAAAGCTGGAACTGCTCCTTGAAGGTGAGGAAGCACCTCCCAGCCTCACCTGACATTCAATGAATATTTACTACATGTAAACAGGGCCTAGTAGTTTATGTGTTAGGCTGAATACTTCATGCACACTCAATAGGAAAGGAGCCATAATTATCTTCACCTAGAAACAGAGAGAATGTGTACCTTGATTTTAAGGTCACATATGATGGAGTGACACTCCGTCACTAGAGTCTACTCAGTGCAGAAAGTAAAAGGGACTGAGCAAGTTATGGAACCAGCATAGGTGCCTATAAATGAATGAATGGATAAGTAAAATGTGGGATGTGTGTGTGTGTGTGTGTGTGTGTGTAAACACACAACAGAGTTTTGCACAGTCACATAGAAGACTGAAATTGTGTCATTTGCAGATAAATGAATAGAACTGAAGTTCATCATGTTAAATGAAATAAGCCAGACTCAGAAAGTCAAGGATCATGTTTTCATCTCATATGTGGAAGCTAGGGAGGAAAAAATGGGGAAAGAGGGATTTTCATGTAAAGAGAAAGGAGATCAGTGTAGTAGAGGTTGGAGATTGGGGAAAGGGAGGAGGGGAGAGGAATGAAATTGGTCATATTATGTCATGTGCACATACCAATATATCACGATGAATTACATAATTTGGTATAATTATAAAGCACCCCATCCCAAAAAAAACACCCCAAAAAAAAACACCTAACAAAAAAATGTGGCAAATTTCTTTAAAAAGCAAGTGGGAACTAGGAGGAGTGTCCAGGTCATGCAGTAAACAGCAGCAAAGAAAAGGCACAGCATGAAAGACCATGAGCAATTCTGAAGCAATGACAAACACCTTGTGAGTTCTGTTCTCTTAAAAATATGAAGGAAAAATTCAGGAACCATTTAAGTCTTTGGGAAACAATTCAACGTGTTTGTCATTCAGCCAAAATAACATTCTCCCTCTGTTTTTTTCTCAGACCTTATAACAGCCGTTTGATGAATATGTCCACTATGCACATCCATGAATGAGCATATCCATGTCATTTAATCAACCCACAGGAAGAAATACTTAAGGAGACAGAGAAGGCCTTATGATCTTCTGCACCCTCTAAGCACCAAGACCACAGTTAGAACCTTAACTGTCCTCAAGACAGTCTTTTTGTGAAACTCAGTACCTGTTAGCATAAAAATAATTAAATATATTTTGCCAAATTACTTAATCTTAGAACTTCAGAAAAGTCAAAGATGGAGAACTTGCATTTGGTTAAAATAGACTCCAAATAAGAGTGTCAAAAAAAATTCTCTCAAGAAAGATTAGGGTGTTATATTAGTTCCTATGGCTGCCATAACAAAATATCACAGATTCAGTGGTTTAAACAACAGAAATTTATTTCCCCTCAATTCTGGAGAATGACATTCCAAGATCAATATGTTGGCAGGTTTGGTTTCTTCTGCAGCCTCTCTTGAGTTGCAGATGGCCACTCTCTCACTGTGTCCTCACATGGCTCTTCTCTCTTGTTGTCATCTACTTCTTATAAGGACATAAGTCCTAATGCATTAGGAATCCATCTCTATGGTGTCATTAACCTTAACTACCTCTATAAAGGTTCTTTTCTCTAAATTCATTCAGGACTTGTGCAAAGAATTCTGGGAGGACACAGTTCAAAACAGGTGCGTTTGTGAAAGGAAATGAGAAAAACACATTTTTTAAGTTTAATTTGAGGATTCTACTAGAAATAACTCATATGTGTCTTTACCAAAGCAAATTGCTTAGAGAAATTTTGCATGAAACATATGTCTATATAGAGCTGTCTCTATGAAAAAACTTGCATAATGTGCAAGAAATTATTTAAGTCTTTCCATTTTTTCCTAACCTCTTCCTTAGAATAGATGAGCCATCACCAAAATGGCCAGCATGTCCAACAAAAGTCAATTCAGTAAAATCTCTTCTAAACAATGTGGCACTTTGGGATAAATGACTCTTGGCCCTCTGCAATCTCCAGCAACACTCCAGATATTTCTGCCAAATAATCACATATTCTAAATGAAAATGGTGTGCTTGCTACAAACAGTTTCAAAACACATCCCCTCTTGCCTCCTCCTTCTTAGAATAACACCTCTAAAGCAGAACTCACAGAAGATATTGCTATTTCCAGTCAACTGTCATTCAGAATGTCATAGGTTCATTCTATTCAAGATAGAAGACTTGGATCCACCCAGAAGAAGGGCATTTTTTGTATTCCATATAAATATGCTTAAGAGGAACCCTTTAGGAAGTGTTCTAAAGCTTATAGAGAAATAATAAAACAGGTTCTTATAAGAATAGCATGGATCACCACTGTGGTAGAAACAGATGCATTACCCTGATCTCCCATTGAAGATGATGTGCTTCCCAGATGTAGAGACTGCAGCCAGCACTGAGCCTCCAGCTGTCAGCTCCTTCAGGGTCAGCCTCAGCTACAGTTGGCTGCCTTACCCAAAGACTTCATGCCTTTACTCATGCCCTTCCCAGAGGAGCTGGTATAACTAGTGACTGAGAGGGAAGGCATAAAGGTCCAGCCATTTGTGCCCAACATAGGACCTCCATGAGAAATATTTACTCCAGAGCACCCATCCTGTTGACTAAGGCTCTGTAGGGCCTGCATCTCAGTTCACTTCTCAGTCAACCCAGTTCTGCTTTTTTTTTCCCCATTCTTTCACAGGTATTGATCCTTAGTGAACATTTGGCTCCCAAATTCCATCTCTCCTGGAGAACCCAAACTGCAATGAAGAGCTTCAAAGCTCTGCAGGAAAAAATCATCTTAAATCTCTAGTTTTACATCAAACTGTCACCCAAGTGAAAGGGTTAAACATTAAATCACGCAAGACTCATACATAGAGCTACCACTTTATATACCCTCTTTGGGGCAAGGAAGGATTATTTGGTGATATACCAAAGGAGACCAAAGAAAAAAATTCCAAGAAAATGTAAACTATTTTTAAAAATAGGCCAAAGTCGCTAATGCATGGAAAATGAAAGCCAGAGAGAGAACTATGCAACTGACCGTGGGAAATAAAATACCCCATCAAGAACTTTAAATTAGAGATTGTTCCAGGACAAAAGTTTCCATAAACAGGTAGATTCGAACTTGATAGGTAATGTGATACAGCAGGCAAAATCTTTGCAAAATAATGGAGAAAGTGTGTTTCTACTCAGTAAGAAAAATGAATGTTTAAACCTTTAGATAAAATAAAATCTGTGCCCCAAAAAACTAAAATTATGAATAAAATTAAAATGTTATGATATTGAGATGTTGAAGCAAGTTAACCTAAGTTTGATGTTGAGAAGGTGAGGGCCTCAAGATGATCATCCTACTCTCAGAAGGGCTACTTGATCTTGGGATGAATAATATAATCATTATATTGCTAACTACCTGCATTAGTGCTTGATTTTTAAACTCTAGCTATATGTAAAGCAGACAAGGCTTACACATATTTATAAAATATAATAAAAAATTAATAAACCTTAATGGTGTTTAGTGATATAGTTGAAAGATCATGAGAATTGGAAGGAGGAAAAGTGGAAATTCAGGAGCTCTAATTTCATCTTACGTCTTTTATAATGACAAGTCAAATTTGTCTAAATTTTTGGTTAGAGATGTAGCACTCAACATATACCTTTTAAAAGTATTAACCTACCAAAGGAAGAACCCAAACTAATAAACTAATAACTATGAAAAACAGGATAAGAGAAGGGAAGGTAGGAAAGACAGTTCTTTATTTACTACTCATAACAGGGAGCATATAGCTGATGTTTAAAATTAATAATTGGAGAAATAAAGTTTTCACATACTATTTAGAATTCTGGAGGTAACCACTGAATCAAGCAAAAGCAGAAAGGGTTTTGTGGAAAGCAGATCAGAAAAAGAATCGGGACAAAAACAGATAACTGTCATCGTATGCCTTTGTACAGTTTGAAGTCAACTCTCCATGTGCACAAACATTTTACTTGGCTTCTGTTCTCCCTTTGCCCCTTGAATAAGTCTCTATTTATGATTCTCTATCCTAATTCTGTTTCCTCACCATCAGAACACTGCTTTCCCTTTGCATCTACCTTTTCCTCACAGCACAACCTTAGGACCCAGGAAAGAGATAGATCGGCCTCCATCACCTACTTCCCTGGACACAAAACCTCACCTGTTAGGAGTAAGAAGTGAGCCAAGTCTTATCTCCCCCAAATATCTTACAAGGGTCTTCATTAAGGTCTTCTGTGTAACTATAAAGTCCAGCATAATCATACATGCAAGGACGAATTCATAGTTCTTGATTGTGCCAATTCAGTTACTAACTGTGTGACCTTGAGCAGGCCACATCACCTCTTGGGATCTCACTTTTTTCATCTGTAAAATGGACAAGCCTAAGGTCCAAATTTCTGTGAGTCAAAGACTGATTTAACTCATGTAGCTAAACAAGATTCAAGACACATCCCTTGGGGAAAAAATTAAAAATCTTAAAAGACATTTTCTATTATTCCCCTAATCAGGTCAGGGTAGGATTGTGGTGAAAACCTTTAGCAGCTAGTTAGATACCTGAGCATTTTTCTATGTTGCCTTGAGGACCCAGCAGAGCAAATTTTGCTTGGACTGACTATCTAGGCTCTGTAACCTAGGACAGGTCACTTTGTTAATTTGGGCCTCAATATACTCATCCATAAAGAGATAGGAATGAAACAGATGCTCTTTGGAGTCCCTAAGCAAGTTTAGGATTGTGAAAGCCTGCATGGCCTGCATGGCCTGCCTCAGCATCTTAACAGTTCCTAAGTTCATGGTCCATCAGTGCAGGAAAGAAACCACACCACCTCCTCCACATCCAACGTTTCCAGGATCCCTATTAAATCTATACCCCAAACACAAGCTAGTGCTTCTGGACAAGTCTTACTGATCCTTCAGCTCATGTCCTGAATTTGCTTCTTACCAGCTTCCTTGGACTCTATGCCTCAGGCCATCCCTATTTCTCTAGCCACCTTTGTCCAATACAGAAGTGCAAATTCTCCCTTTCCCCATACCTCACAGCCTTCAGCCAGTCACAAGGTCACCCTGCAAGAGAAGCAAAATCCTGAGTAGCCCTGCAATTCAATCAAATTAAAGCTATTTTCAAGCAATGAGAGTTGTAGGGGAAAACCCATCCAAAGAATCCCACAAGTGAAGCATTCAATACATAATTGGTATTATCATTAAAGGTCAAAAATCAGCCATCAGTGAGGAATGGAACAATTACGTGGAACTAAGTCTCTGCCAGCCAATAAGGACCAAGAAAAGGAGTCTGGCACACCATCAGGGAGTCATTTGGCCTGGAGAGCTCATTGCCCTGGCAAATGAGAATTAGATTCTAATTATCCCATTGGCAGGTTTCAGAAAATTTTTAAATATACTCTCTACAACTGTCACAGTGTCAAAACAATTATTTGCCTGCTTGAGCAGGTGTCAGGCATTGTAAAGTATATATGTCCTGGTAAAATTAAATGGGAAAGTTTCTGAAATTGGAAGTATAATCTGGAGCCCTAATTATAGCATACACAGATACCTAAAGTTAGGAGGCAAAGAGGAAAGAACGCTGATTTTACTTTTTCTCTTTTTTGCCTCAAGGCACTGAATTCTGAGCACACACACAGGTGAAGGAAGAATGTGCCACCAGAGCATCAGGAAGGAACTCTAAGCAATTTTTCTTGCATTCTTTTCCTCTGAGACAGCATTGGTCCTTAAAAATTTATTCATTTCTCTGCATAGTCCATGGATTTCACACATATTTTCTCCTTTGACCCTCAACAATAGCCCTGTAAGATTGGTCAGGCAGCATCTTGGTCCCATTGTATAAAAGCAGAAACAGATTTACAAGTGCTGTTCCAGGCCTCCTGAGTTGAAAGAAACCTGTCTTTCTTCTACATGACCCCTACCTAACCACCTTTCTTCCTGGTCCAGTAGTAAAGCTGTACTAGAATTATCTCAGTGCTCACCTGCCTGTTACTGTCTCATGGACTCTGAGATTCTTGGACAAGAGCTGAAACAGACGACCACCATCACAATGACCCTTGAGCTATTAAGATGGACATTTAGAAAATTTTGACTGACTAAAGTCAGGAAGGACTCCGCATATTCAAGGATTACTTGACACAACAGATGTTGCTTAGTAACCTACTGAGGACAAGGCATGGTGGAGGGTGTTACCCATGAGATGAGGCAAGATTTCTCCCCTTGACAAACTCACACTTGAGAAAAGGAGGCACATGTGTTCCTATATTTTCATGAAGGTATAAAATGCTAGATATCAAAAGAGAGAAGGAGATCATCACAAGGATCAAGGGAGTTTTCATGCGGAGATAAAACATGACACAGTCCTTGGAAGACAAAGAAGATGTTGACAGAGAGTGATGAATGAAAAGATGGTACCTCCTGCTCAGTGATGCACCCTCAATCCTTGGTTACCCTTCTCACATTGAAACCTTCCCCCAAACCTAGTTTAGTTTGGGCTCTTCATTGGGCACCCCTCCATCATGTACATACCTGTCAGCATGGTGTTGTTCTCTGTGCATTTGTCTTCCAAACCAGTTAGTGCCCGTTGAGTGTCAGTACTAGTTGGACACAAAACTCAGCACACAGTATGTATATATTTTTAATATTTTACCAATTACTTAGGAACAGAGTCAGTTAACCAGTTAGACAATAGATGCAGATGGAGCACAATTGCATATAACACTCAAGGAAAAAACCACTGTCATATCTGCAAAATGATGAATAGCAAGCTTTGTCAAAACGAGGGGTGGCTGAAGGGCACCAATAAAGAAGGGATGAGCCTCCTAAGGCAAGTGATGACAACTATGGATTACACTGTAAAAAATGAAACTCCAAGGAAAGTTGCCCAGTAGAAGAGTTACCTGATCTAATTTTCAGTTTACAAAGCAACCATTGACAATAATGGGAAGAATGGTTTGGAGGAGCAATTACCAAGGCAAGAGATAGTTAGTGAGAATGTTCCCAGAGGCTAGCAGTTCAAGTGGCTTGCAGAAGACACTTCCCCAAAAGCAGATGATGATGAGTGTGGTAGAGCAGCAGAAGTGGCTAGGTTCTCACTCATGCGTCTAGCATTGCATAAGACAAAAAAAAAAAAAAAATACAGATTTGGGTACAGATACATCTACTCTACCAAAATCACATTTGTTAGTTCCCTAACTTCTCTGAACTCCAGATGAATATATTTTTACAAGTTTTTTAAAAACTTCTTTATTCCAAAAAGCACATTTTCTTTTCCATTAACACATTTCCAAAATGGGAATGGACCTTCAAGGACTCAACTTATCATTAATGATACCTTAAAAATGCAGCACTACTTACCTTTAGAAGTCTTCCAGATATTGAATTGAGAGAAATGGAGTGCCAGGTAATGATCCCGTAAATGTCAGCTATTGTTATTAGCACTGTGTCACTGTCCTTTTCCTCTCTACTTGGAGCTGTCATTGATGCTTTTGGCTATGATTGAGAAAAACATGGCCTTGAATTCTATCATGGAAGTCTCCCATTTTGCTTTGAACGCATCTAGATTATGGGTCCATTATTAATGCTTCAACAACCCCTTCAGCTCATCAAGTTAGCAGCCATCAAGAAAGGGTGACTCTTCCGTATATCCCCAAGTGGAGGTGGAAGTGAGCATACACAGACTCTAAAGAGAAGAGGATCAAGAGAGGTAAGCATTAGAACAGAGTGGAAGATAAGATTTGCCTGCTTCTAATTCTGTCAACAGTTAGCATAGATGAGAGGTGATAGAGTACCCAAAGATCATAACAGGGTCCAAACTCCAGTCCCACAAACTGGCATCAACAGCATTAAAAAAATGCAGACCCAAGTAGAAGTCCAAGTCATCTGATAACTTCTTTTTGAAATCAGTTATTCATCCAAACATAATATCCTGAGGATTGAACCACAGTGTAAGAGGACATGCTCTTACATGTATTCTCATTGTCTCCTCTCTCTCTCTCCTTTATACATACACATATACTCATGTGCAAATGTCTTAGAAATGGACAAAAGCAAACTAGAAACCAGTTCCTGTGATACAAGCCATCACATGTTAGCAGCAACCCAGGGATCCCTATGGTCTTCCAGAGCAGTCGCCAACTCAGCACATACACTGTCTTTTCCATGAAGGCCTACGCTTGTTATTATTAACCCCATTCAACAGATCATGGTAATCAAAAATAATAATGACAACAGCTGATAGCTAAGTACCACCTATACATCGCATGTCCCCTGAACATTGGCCACAACACCTCACATCATAGGAATGGAAATGACCCTCCAACCTGACCGTCAAAATCATTTTTAGGTTCCAAAGGGAAGCAGTATGAGTTAACTGTGGATTAGTGGATGCTGGAGATACCTTGGCAAAGATTCTATACAGGCTATATTCTATACAGCAATGCTACAGATGCTGTATTAGCTGCCATGAGCTCCCAAATGACCCCATCTTCCTTGGCTGATGAAAGCTTGTGGCCTGAGGATTCATGTCCTCAACCAGGCATGGCCCACAGAAAATCACTGACAGGGGTTCACCCAGCCCCTTGGTCTCAAGGGGGGACCATTCAGAATGTTCCCCATTCTGGAGGCCCCTGTGTGTCATGCCAAGCCCAACTCCTAGAACCACAACCACAGCCACCCTTTCCCTCTTCTCTCCTATCCCATGAATCTCTATTCATGCACCCTTCAGGTTCCTCCTGATCACAACCCTGTCAATAAATATCCCCAAATCCCTCTCCCAAGTTCTGTCCCTTAGATCTAAGACAGCTACCTACTCTTTTGACACCCCATATCCTCCCCTGCAAGATCCTGAAAACAAATGTGTTATCAGTGTGTGTGAGAATGAGGTGAGATGATGTAGTTCAAGTTCCTTGTACAATTCCTGGGTTTTATAAATCACAACATGAGAAGCGCTATTTTATTATTATGTTTTTACATTTCAAGAGAATTTCTGGTCTCTAGGATATACAACAAAGAGACCCCAGCAGCATTGGGTGCAGGAGCAGAAGCAACCACAAGTTTATAAATGTGGGAGGAACCAGTCCAAATACACGTACTGATAGGCCAGTCAGGACTTGTGCCAAACAAGTGTATTCTGTTCCTAATTTACCACAAGGGAGGGTGGGGTGAGGAGCTGGCAGGAGGGGGACAGGTGGCTGAGGCAGTGGGGTGCCACTGGAGGAGTTTCAATTCAGTACGTTTGTTAGGTTGGCTTCGCTGTTCACCTTTTAAGCAGAAGGGCAACTAGATCGCCCACCGGATAAAACGGCTTTCTCTGAAATATTGCTTCCTGACTCCGTTGTTTCATCTCCATTGGCTTCTGCCTCCCTCTACCCTCTCCTTTCAATCTGGTTTTCCACAATCACTGCAGGGTGAGCCCAAGCTGATGAGGGCACCTGGCTTTTGCAGCAGCTCTTCAAAGCTAGAGGTCAGTTGTGTTTCTGGGATTTAATTAAGCTGGAAATGAAATCCAGCCCTGGAGTGGCTCATCGTCTTTATTATCACATTTCTTACTGCTTGTCAGGCCACAGTGGCTTCCAGGTCTTGAAAAGGGAGACACCGCATGATTCCTAGGCAGGACTCCATTAATCTATTTCATGGGGCGTTTCAGGTACCTTCCTCCATTTTAGGATGGGGAGGGGACAGCATTCTCAGGGACCTTTCTTGGGAAAAGAATCACCTTAAAGTGAACAAAGGAAAATATATTTTAAAATAACACATCATTTCCAATACATTTTCTTGTTATACGCTCACTATAAAAAAGTATAAGATATAAAAAAGTAAAGAATTGAAAAAAATCATCTGTAATCTCACCAGCTAGACATAATCACTGCTAATATTATGTTTCTTACCAAGTACAGGTATTTGATCAGGGGCTAGGAAATATGAGTTGTGAAAGGGAGAGAAAGAAAGAGTTCTGATCCTATAGAGGTTTTGGTTCACAAGATAAACACACACACATTTTTACTTCTACTCACTAACCATACTTCATATAGGACATTTATTCACCAAAATCAGTGGGGTTTTTCCCCTGACAAGCAAATTGGAACCAGGGGGGAAAAAATCAGGACTAAGGAATTTCTATGCTCAGTAATACTACAGAATATCTCACTGCAGTCATGTTTTCTGTGTCTAATAACATATTCTATAGTCTCTCAGATTAATCAAATCAGATGAGGGGATTTATACACTGCTGTGCAGTGAGAAGGGGGCTTAACAGCCTCCTAAAGTAATATCATTTGACATTCGGAGCTATTAGACTGCAACTGCAAAGGGTATTCATTTTTTAGCCTGATTTGTGTTCAGAGGGTGGCAGTCTCCTTCCTGTCCCCTTAGTGTGGCAAGGCTTGGCAGCTACAGGGCACTGACCTTTCTCACTCCAGAGATGTGATTGCTTTCACACTGATCTCACAGAAACACTTAGCAAATCTCATACTGTTAGCTCCATCCCACACCAGCGATGCTGGCTTTTTATGACTGTCATGTGGCATTAGCCAGCTGAAAACTCACAAAGATGGAGAAGCTGCACTGAATTAATAACTTCTGTGGTAGTAATTTAGTCAGTTCTCACAAAATTAATAAGTACCAGTTTGGCCAATGGCAAAAGTCACAAAATCATAGACTGTTAAAGATAAAAGGAACTTTGAGAGCTTCTAGCCCCGCCCCTTCAATTTATGAGTCAAGGGAATCAAGGGCCAAGGAGAGGAAGGGATTTTTGTTTTTTAAGCTCATAGATCTGGGATGGAGTAGTGGCTTTCATGCTGCATGGTAGCAGCATCGGATCTTACATGGAATCCCACATGTACTAAAGCATATATGAAACATCTGAGAAAGAAGTACCATGATCAAAACAGGGTAGAAACCAAAGCCCGACCCATCCCTCGTCCATCTCAGCTTGGAGATATCTTAGGTGTAAGAAATACGCTCACCTGTACAAGCCCAAAGAATGGACTAAGAGACACAAGTAACAGCAAAAGGTGAGGCTTTACTTTAATGACAGTCTTGCAAGATCAGGTGCCTGGTAGTCAGGGGCCCACAGATTGCATATAACCAGCATTTTATCCCCTGGAGTGCAAGATCCTTCCCGCAGTTCCTCATTAGCTGAGTACTCTGGGGTGTACAACCTTCCCCAAAGTCACCTAGGTTTTACTGTCTTTTGTTGGTTTATTTAAAGAAACACACCAGTACCAAAAAAAAAAGTAAAGGAAAGAAATACACTTTTAATTGTCCCTACCTCCCCTTTGTTCTCTTGTGGCAGGAAAGTCCCCTTGGATTCAGTGCCTTTTGGCAGTACACAGTTTATCTGCATTGGTCAGGTGGGCAGGGTGCTTCCTTCTCACCTCCTATTTGTCAAGGGGCTGTGAATTTGTGAATTTTTTTTTTTTTTTTGTACTAGAGATTGAACTCACTCGACCACTGAGTCACATCTCCAGCCCTATTTTGTGTTTTACGTAGAGACAGGGTCTCACTGAGTTGCTTAGCACCTTGCCTTTGCTGAGAACTTTGCTATGAACTCATGATTCTCCTGTCTCAGCCTCCCAAAGTGCTGGGATTACAGGCTTGGGCGACCTCGCCTGGCTACGGGGCTGTGAATTTTTATACTTGGGTGTTAACTGCTTATAACTTTTCCTCCTGCTTTCCCTTCCAGCTACCTTTCTTACATCCCAAGTCATTTTACATTTAAAGTTAAATACTGTGTTATGAAAATGGGCCACCAGACTTTCTACTTCTCACACTAGGGAAGCCCTGAGACTCCAAGAAATACAAATCAACCATCTTCTTACCACATGCTGGCTCCAGTTATATTTCTCATATCACCAAATATCCTTTATATGAATAGATAATCTCTATTAAGCTGGTAAAGTTCAAAGAGTAGAATTTCACAGCTTTATCATTTGCAAAAGGAAGACAATAATGGTATCTCACATAGCAAATAAAAATCGCTATTATCAATAAAACAGATAAAGGAAATCAGTGGATATTGCAATATACTCACTCAGAATCAATTTCAGCTCTGGTCCACCAGAGAATTGCCATTTGGTTTAGGCAATACTGAGCCCAGCCTCAGCTCCAGGGGTGGTTCAGGTGGTTCAGGATTGATCTAAATCAACTAGCTATGGATTACTACTGAATTTGGAAATGTCAATAGTAGAGTAAGAATGTGATAGTTCAATTTATGTGTCCAGTACACTGGATCACAAGGTGTCCAGATATTTGGTTAAACATTTCTGGATATGTCTGTGAGGGTATTTCTGGGTTTGAATCAGGAGACTAGGGCCTCATCTAACCTGCTGACAGCCTGAAGTGAACAAAAGACTAGGAAGGAATTTGCTCCTTCTTTCTGTCTTGAAGCTAGGAGTTCAGGATTCTGCTTCAGACTTGGGCTTAGACTAGAATTTACACCATAGGCTTTGCTGGTTCTCAGGTCTTCTGACTCAGAATGGAACTACGCCATCAGTTCTGTTAGGTCTGGACTTTTCAGTCTCCTCAATCATGTGAGCCAATTCTTTATAATACATCCAGAGAGGCAGATAGATGATGGATGGATGGATGGATAGATAATAGATGACTGACAGAAAATAGATGCATGATAGATATACAGACATCCTATTGATTCTGCTTCTATGGAGAATCTGTCCAATACACAAAGGCTGACTTTGGCTTGGGCAAATCAAACAAGGTTTACTAATTTAAAAAGATATAGAAGGGGCCACACACAGTAGCACACACCTGCAATCTCAGTGGCTACGGAGACTGAGACAGGAGGATCACAAGTTCAAAGCCAGCCTCAACAAAAGCAAGGTGCTAAGCAACTCAGTGACACCCTGTCTCTAAATAAAATACAAAATAGGACGAGGGATATGGCTTAGTGTTCAAGTGCCCCTGAGTTTAATCCCCAGTACTACCCCCCCCAAAAAAAAGATGAAAAGGGAAGTCAGGGTGGTAAAAAATATATAGCAGATAGGTCAACAACACACTCCAAAAGAATTGTATAAGTTTGTGGGGCACAAAAATTCTTAACAATATGTTCACAGTTACAGATGATAAATCAGAGGGATTGAGGTCATATCAGACTTGAAAAGCAGTATAACTGAAACACAGCTAATCCTTGCTTCTCTCAAATGTGTTTCTTTTCCTTAGCCATTTACTATTAATGACCCACATTAGCAGCAATCTCTATGTTACATCTGAAATTTCTGTTGTATCCATTTCCTTCTTCATATTACAGTCACCACTTCAGGGTTTGTATTCTTTCCCATTACCAGCCTCATAGTTGGCCTCCCTGCCTCTGGCTTTACCAGCCCCTACACCATCCCATCCTCCTCACCACTGCATGATCAATGTTTCCAAAATAATGATCTGCTCAAAGGCTAAGGACAACTTTTCCCATTTACCTGGTTTCCAACCCCACACTTACCTAAGGGTTTTTTAAGCCACTTAGATGCCAAGAAAATTTCTGTAATTTCCCTAAGTATAAGTTCTCTCTTCTCTGAATATCCATAATTCTTCTTCTCCAGCTCATACCATTTTAGTAATTCACTAGCCATGTGGGACAGTGATCTACTCGTATTTCCACCAATGACAAATTTGTTTCTGTGCTCTCAGCAAAGGTCTATATTGAGTCACTTATTGGTCACTTCTTGAGCTTTGGTTTTTACCTTTGCTTCTCTGAAGACTCAGACTCACTCTTACATTGAGCCAACATGATTCTTTCTTCACCACCTCTCCATAACTGATTGGACCCAATTAAATTTGGGAACACTCAAGATACTCTTCCTTTAATGTGAAAATTCAGTCCAAAAAGTTACATTCCAACTTGAACAGAAGAGAAATACCTTTTCACTAATCCTCATATGTGTGTGGTTAGTGGATTGTTACTCATCCACCATAAGTATAGAAATTAAAAGTAAGCATTTAAAATTTTTTATAGATATTTGACAGAGTAATCTTATTATCTGTTGACTCCAATCATTTAAAATGTAAGAATTGCATTTTGTATCTATTCTAATTTTCTAAAAATTTATTTTTAATAATTTTTAAATAAGACTCATAAGAAGTTGCAAAAAAATAGTGCATGTACCATTTTCCCTGCTTCTCCCAATGATAATATCTTATCCAACCATAATACATGGTGCAAACCAGGAAATTGACACAGGTCCAATTCTAATAATTCATTCTTACTGTATTTTACAAATGCATCCATCTGTGACAGATTATAAAATTTTTAAAAATGGTTTATTCACTACAGATAATTTGGAAATAGCTAGTTTACAACATCTTATTGTAAAAATAATTGAAGGTAGCAAAAGAAGCTTATAAAAGAGCAAAATCACCAAAGGCTTGGGAATGGCTGACTTAATTAAGCAACTACCCCATTCCCAGTGTAGTTGTGGGAAAATACCATAAACTAAACATGGGGTTATTAGTTATTAACTGACAATTATGGAAAGTAGTTAGTCTGTCATATAACTATAAGGATCAGACAACACAATCTTTGCAAAGGCAGTTTGAAAAATACTTTCAAACATAAGCTAGTACTCTTCCTACACTAATAAAATGATATTTAGATCCAAATTACATGTGTATCATATTAGTGCACAGACCATGTTCCAATATGCAAAGTTATGAGTCCTTGTTTTATAAGCAATTAACAATTTTCAAGCCCTTTCCATAAGCATTGTAAACCTATTTAATCTCTGCAAAGGTGGCTTCCCACTTTCACCCATGAAGTTCAGGAAAGTTAAGTAGCCTGCATTGAGTCAAATAACCAGGACAAGTTAGACCTGACAAAGGGGCTTAGGTCTTCTTTCTCTGAACGTGGTTACCTTTCACTCACTTACCCACATCCACATGCATTTTACAAAATCCTAAATTATCTCAACACTTCAGTAATCCAACAAGCCAAGAAAAGAAAAAGATTATTTGTGCAGATTTTACAAGTTACACTGCTAACTTAAAGACCTGGTTTTTTAAAAAAAAATGTTTTATAATGCCTGGCCTTTTTCATATATGCTTTCCTTTCATTTATATGTAATTCTGTCCTTTTCTTCCCCCTTTCCCAAAAGTGGCACCTTAGAAGTTGCTAAGCAATTGTCCCTGACAAGGTCTCAGCATCTGTCAATAAAACGGAACATTCTCCCATTCTCTGTTCCCTTTTAGTTCTGAGGAGGGTGTCAATCAAAAAACATCAGTAAATGATGAGAGAAGGCAGAAAGACCCTGACAGGCAGGGAATGAAAGAGGACTATTTTTAAACTAATAAGTCCTTTCTTAAAGTAAGGCAAGTTGAATGAGAGAGAGAGAGAGAAGTTTTACTCTTCTGTTTTTCTGGGAGGTGAGAGGGCTCCTTCAGGTCAAGCCACATGTTGATTTGAGAGGGACATCAGAGGGATATCCTGTTTGTCTAGAGAGCAGTTTTCAATGGTGTGTTACTACTCTTTGTGAATCAAAGAGAAAAACTCCTCAACAAATAGATATCTTTAAAAAAACCAACGTTTTCCCAAAGGCTCAGTGATCTAGAAAACTCTCCAAATCTGCCTATTATGTTTAACTAAAGCAAGACTATCATAAAATGGAAAATTGATGTGCAAGTGTGTGTAGTTAAATTGTATCAAACTTATTAACTTATATTTATAATCAAATATATCCCAAGTCATTGTACACATACCTACACAATGGCTTCAATCTTTGTGCACAACATTGGGTTAAACAGAGGCTAATATATGAAGATAAAGGGACAAATTTTCACCTACGATATTTCAACCAGTTTGACACAGAATTAATATGGGAGAGTATAACTTGGTAGTAGAGATGTGCTCAGCATACACAGAGCTGAGGGTTCAATTTCAGCATACACACACACACAAATAAGAAATAAAAAAGATTAATATGTAGACACAGGCATACAAGTTAGAGCATCTAGTCAAACCACAGAAAAGCTGTCTTATATTTAAGATTGAAATAATTGATCAAACCACTATTTCACCTACATCCCAAAACAGGAAACTTAGAATTGTCTTGCCCGAAACTGTCCTAGTTCTTCTCAGAACACGCTGCTCTGTTACACTAGAATATACCAAGTTGCTCTTGAGCTCTCACCTGAATCATTTTTTTGAACTCATTAACCTTTGCTCAAACATATGCACATGTTCCTAGCAGGTGGCAGTGTTCTCCAGTCCCTGTTAATATCAAGATAATTCTAGCGCAAACACAGAAATGTCAGTGTTGCTAAACTTTTTAATTACACAGCCAAATTACTTTCATGCGACAGAAAATGGCATGCTACAAAGTTCTACTTCCAATAGCTTGCACTGAAAGCAAATGTGCATATGGAAAGAAGACAGTACAGTGAACTCTTCACTAAGTCCATGGAAGTAAAGTGCTGGTTAACACAGATATGGCGAGGCCACAGAAATGGAGGTGGGAAAGAACAGCTAATCCAATAATAAGTGTTGGATTCTTCAACAAAGTGGCACAAACAGGATTGTATCAGGCTAGGCATTTGATTTATTCCTCATGACAGCTCCGCTTCAGGGACATTGATACTCATAAAGGGCTTGACTGAGGTTCAGAGTGAAGAGGTGAAAGTTCAGAGCCCAGACTTAGATCAATAACCTCCAAGCTCTCACTCCTCCTGCACCATGCTGATCAGGTTTCAGGGCATGAATATTGTTCCCTGACATGTGGGTGATGCGTTTGGGCTGGAAATGAACCAGGCAGCCTCAGGCTCTGTCTTGAGTGCCTGTGTTGATGTGTCGTCTACTCCTGAATTCTTGGATGATGGATATTATTTGAAACCTATGTTAGTCTACTGTCCTCCATTTGAGTACAAGGCAGGTGATTTATTCACCTTTGTATCACCATCAGCACAGAACATAATGTATTACTAGTTGCCCTCCACTTTAAAAACAAAATCTTTTTCATTTTCCTTCTTATACTCAGCCCATCCCTCAACCATTTCTGCTTTCAATGCAACAGAAAGAAATCTAGAATTTCTAGTGGAATATTGCTAAGCAGCTAAGTGATTCTAGAAGTTAATGATAAAAGGAATACATGGAGAAATTTGTCCTTGACATTCAAAGATGGTGATAGTAATGGTACAATGTCACATAAGTGACAATATCAAATCTCATGGAAGGCTTGTACTTCCTAGGTTTAGTAAAGGCCACTCCCTCTCTTGTGACATAAGCCTTCTCTGAAATGCTCAGACTCCGTATCATGACTTGTGGTTTAAGAAGGCCAGTCTATGCCCAGTTATTCCCCAGCATTCTACAGTTAACGTCTGTGTGTAAGTAGGTGGAGGCACTGAGGTGGTGTGACACTGTGAGAAACAAAACAATTTGCAAATTCCATGCCACACAGCATGTCCAAACACCTGCTTCATCACCCCTACTTGCATAACCATGCGATTTAAATGATAGAGCTGTCTCAAAGCAATTTAGAACACATCCGTCCACAGCTAACAGAGACTCTTGAACTCTGGATGCACAAAAAAGAAGCCAGAATTAAAAACATAAAACTAAAGGTGAAGATTACATAAGATTTCCAATAATTTTTCCTCATTCTTACAATTACACCTAAGTATGTGGGTGAAAAACAATCTTTTAAAAATTTCAGATGTTCTTCACTTTGCCCTTGACCTGTGCTTCTGAAAGTGGTGTGCCTGCTCTATTTCAAAATTGATCCAGACTTCCAGTTTAAATAGCTCTTTTCCTTCTGAAAATCTTACAACAGCAAAAATGAGAAGGAATGAAATTCCATAGTTCCGTTTTCAGTGATATCAGAAGACATATAATCTGTGGACTCCAAAATTCATGCCAGGCCTTCCAAAAGCAGCTGAGACAAGAAAGAAGTTGCACAAGAAGTAATAAAGTAAGAGGAGACTTAGGGTATGTAAAAATTCAGTAAAACTACACTTCCTGAAGACGAGGAACTCATCCTGGAGTGGGATATTACCTTTTGTTTATCACAATGAACTGGGGAAAGAGCTGATGGAAAAAGCCCTTTAGAACCCAACTTGATTTGGAATGGCAAAGAAAAAGAGGCTAGACTAAAAAACAAAATTTAATTGCACAAATGAGCTATATTTTTAGGAAGCAGACTGTGACAGTAAAGATTTTTAAAACCCTTGAATTGTGAAGCCTGGAAGACAAGTCTGGGCATCTTGTACCTCTCTCCCACCTTCCAGGAATAACCTATAAAGAGCTCATCCAGAAAAATAAAATGGATTAAAATATGAATAATAAAAAGATATGGATCAAATACTGTCACAAGCTTACTTTAGAAAAGCAGCAAAGAGCAGCAAAACTTAACAAAGGACAAAAACACTT
>PVHX01006361.1:35956-101374 GCA_004024805.1 Geosciurus inauris | reverse complement strand
GAGGGAGGGAGGAAGGGAGGGAGGGAGGGAGGAAGGAAAGAAGGAAACCCTATTCCCAGGGCTTTGTGGAAAACAATAAGCAGCAATGGTTCAACATTACTGCCCCTAAGATGGTGATAAGAGATGAGGCAAAGGAGACTGGTGAAACCTAAAAAGGATGCCCCAGGGAATACAATATCCATAGGGGGCTTTGAAAAGCCTGACACATCCAGGGACTGTATTAGGCCACATGCATGTGCAGGCTTGTACACATGCCCAGGGAAAACCTGAAAGAGCCCCCATCTTTCACCTCTGTGAAAGAATTATCAACCAAGAATTCTATATCCAGCAAGACTATCATTTTAAAATGAAGGTGAAATCAAGACCTTTCCAGATAATCAAATTTAATTTATTACAATAATGTAAATGAGCCAATCTAGCTCAGGGATTCTCAAATTCTTTCTACTCTTCCTCCTCCTCCTCGTCCTCCTCCTCCTTCTCCTCCTTCTTTTTCTTCTTTGGTTTTGGATTTTTTGGTGTCTCTCTCTCTCTCTCTCTCAGCACTGGGGATTGAACTCAGGGGTGCTCTATCACTGAGCTATAACCATTCCTCCCACCTTTTTTTGAAACAGGGTCTTGGTAAATGGCCAAAGCTGGCCTCAAACTTGTGACCCTCCTGTCTTAGCTTCCCAAGTAGCTGGCACATGCCACTATGCCCAGCTAAAATTGGATGTTCTAAATCTAGCTATATGCTGTTCACAAGACAGACATGAAAATACATGGAGGGGCTGGGGTTGTGGCTCAGTGGTAGAGTGCTTGCCTTGCATGTGTGAGGCACTGGGTTCGATCCTCAGCACCACATAAATAAATAAAGGTATTGTGTTCATCTACAACTAAAAAAATATTTTAAAAAAAGAAAATATATGGATCCAAGAAAGGTGAAGTAAAAGAGTAAAATTAGATATGTCAGAAGAGATGATAACTGAAGGAAAGCTGACATAGTGATGACAATATCAGATAAATACACTTCAAGAAGAAAGGTATTATTTGAGATAAAAAAGGCTAAAACAAATGATAAAAGAAAATTCATCAGGAAGATATCAGTCAGTGCATTACTCATATTTTTTCTGTCAGAATATTTGTAAAAACTGGCCATGTACTATGTAGAAATTAGAAATTTTTAAAAAAGTAAACCCAAATAAAGCAGAAGAAAAGAAATAACCAAGATGAAGACAGATTAATAAAATAGAAAATGGGCCTAGTTGTACGTCAGCAAAACTAAACGCTGTTCTCTAAAAGACTTATAAAGCAGAAAAATATCTGGCAAAGATGGATGAATATGAAAGGAGGGAGGGGACAAATGACAATTTGTGGAGCTAAGTTGCTGCACCAGTCCTGGTCCCCCATCTTCAGAACTGCTACATGGGGAAGATTTGCTTGTTCGAGTAACTGTTGCCTTGGGCTTCTGTTTATTGCAGTCAAACCAAATTCTAAACAACACAGAGGGCTAAGCCAGGCCGGGACTGAGTCCAGGCATCCAGACTAATTCAGGCAGGATGGAGGATGGTGGGAAATGGTGAACAGGAGATCCAGTGCACCAGGGATGATCAGGTAAAGTGGTTACCCTTGAGAAGCAGAGGTGACAGGTGAGGCCACAGCCAGGCCAGGCCAGGCCAAGGTGGCACCTGGGACAGTGGCCAGCAGAGCAAGTAGTGAGCACTGAGTAAATAGTAGACTGCCATGACTGCTTTCCACAGTCTCCTGGCTTCCCAGGTGGACTGCTCTAAGGCTACCTCTGGGGGTCAAAACCATTACCAGGCAGATCTAACTCCTCAGGGACAGGAGCTGTAGTCTCTGGTTTGCATGTTAGTCTTTCATTTGAAGCTTTCAGAAAACTATAAAAGCAATGTAGTTGATCATCTAGTTCAATTCAATGCAACTGCTTAAACCGTGGTTTTAAAGACCCACAATGTTGGATCCACACTACCCCTTCTCATAAAAGCTCCAGATTCTTTTCTAGTGAGAGAAAAATGGCTTCAGCCAGTCCAAATTCCTCCCACCCCTTCCAAGAAGAAAGAGAGCTCCTTTCCCACTGCCTCCCTTGTAGGTTTGCAATCTGTGCTCTCTCGTTAGCCAAAATGTGTTGTATCTAAACCCATCCACATACTGGTTGACTTCCAGTAATCAGGACCCTAGAGCTACTGCTGCGTTGAGTGACTTGGACAAATTACTGAGCCTCATTCTCCTCATGTATGAGAGGATGTAATATTTTCAGACAGTATAAGTCAAATCAGCATTTAGTCACTTAGTACAGTGCCTGACACACTCTGCATTTGCTTGATGATAGCCATGAGTAGCTATTAGCACTGAAAACTGGACCTGTTTCCACCCCTGGAGCAAGAAAATTGGGGTTGGAGCTCTCAGTTTAAAATGAGTGTCAGTCTGGGGCTAGTTCCTGAAGGAGAGACTGGAATCAACATAAAACTTGATTCCTCAGCCTGAAGGGGTAAACTGAGGCAGTATGTCTACAATAAAGTTGAAGGCACAGGGACCCAGGGAAGTCTGCAATTCCCTCTAATTGCCCAGCAACTCCAAAGATAAAGAGGTAGAGGCATTCTGCCCCAGCATGACTTTCCTGGGGCAGAGGCCCTCTCCACTTTGTGGCCTCCCCAGGGATCATGCCTGGGCCCCTGCGGTGGGACTGTCCCATTAAATGGTCACATTCAAAGTAAGAGAGGCAGAAAGGCTGCAGAGTTCCTTGTAGCTCAGCTCATGGCGGGTGACGGGGTCATATGCCCTGACAGGCCTTTACCCAGGGAGACAAATCTTTCTAATAGCGCAGAAGAATGCCCTAATCTGACAACTCATTTAGCAGATTATTGGGCCTGGCTTTGATCTCCACTGGGCATAATGAGTGTGGCTCTTGGGCCAATCAGCAGTCATTAATTAGTAGAACAGCCAGCAGCTGGACCTGCCCAGGAACGAGGCCTTCTGCTTGTGAATTGGGAGTTGAGGGTGGAGATGTTTGTGAGTGATTCAGACCCTGAGTAAAGCTATGGAATATATCAGGGTCACCAGGACCAGCCCTGGAGTCACTCTGGGAAAGTGCTCTAAACTGGGCTTTCACATGACACATGTGACTTTTGATGCCACCTAGGGACTGAATATCCAGTGGTGGCCTTACTCCCTACAACACATGAACCAATAGCAACAACACAGCACCTAGTCAATGCATAGCAGTGTGTGACACCATGAAACACAGCACTACCATGAGCAGGCAGGCAGCTGAAGCCACCCAGCTCTGTAGCAGTCCCTCTCCCAGAAGGCAGCTCTCAAATCCTATTGCTCCCTTTTCTTAGGTCCCTGCATCCCTCCATGTGGCCCCTTGGGTCCCTGGGAGCAGATGAGTGAGAAAGAGACTGAGCACTAAGCCCTGCGGTTTCACCATCCCTAAGAGCAGAGGACCCGACCTTGAGCTCCTGCACTAGAGCTGGAGTTTCAACAGGGATGTGGCCAGGGAGAGAGACAGGGAGAAGCCTCGCTGAGGTCCTGAGTTGGAAGGGCCAGGTGCAGTGTGGTGTGGGGATACATGCTCTAGACTCAAGGGATGCACCCACATGCCATCCTCTGCCACTCACCAAGTAGCCATGTGACCTTCTCTGAGCAGTAGCTTTATCCTCCATGTGAGGAGATATTATCTTCCCAATCGCCATTGCCACGCAGGTGGTACTTACAGCCCAAATTCAGAGCTAAAATTATCATTATATTTTAAAATCAGCAAAACTAAACATTTAATTTATTTTAACTTCCAAAATTAGGCACAGTGCTGGAGAACACTGGATCCCTCCAAGGCCCCCAGGTCTGGAGCCAGGGCTCAGTGCTAATTGACTACACCACGTAGTCAACCTGACCCAGATTTGCTGCTGATAACAATCCGATATCGATGCTTTCCCATGTCCACCTGTTTTTACAGGCTGGAATGCGTTTCCTGCCCCCATAGCCTCTTTCTAAGAATTATTTCTGAAAAACTCTAATCTTATAGACAAGGTGATACACGCCTGAAATCTCAGGGACTCGGGAGCCTGAGGCAGGAAGACCACAAGTTTGAGACCAGTCTGGGCAATTTACTGAGAGCCTGTCTCAAAATACAATAAAATAAAAAGGGTCAGGGATGTAGATCAGTGGTAGAGTGCCCTGGGTTCACTCCCTAGTACAAAAGAAAAAGGAAAAGACGAAGAAGAATGAATAAATAAAGCACTGAGTAAAACAAACATTTAGAGAAACACATAAACATCAGACATTATATATATAAGAACAAATCATCAGGGGACAAGAATTTTATAAAGAAATAATTCTAAAAATTAGAAAATACAACTAACTGTAAAAATTAAAAAATTAAAGTGTTTGGTCTTTTTAAGAACAATTTCTCTCTCACCAAAAATAATTAAAGGTGTCATTGTTAGGTCAAGCACATCTTGTACGCAAATGGTCCCCCTGCAATCAAAGGTCTTTCTGATTTCTCACCATTCAGGAAATAACAAGGAGACGGTTATAAACCAACACTGAATGTCTATTTTTTTTTCTTAAGACATGATCTTGCTAAATTGCTCAGGCTGGCCTTGAACTCACTCTTCTGCCTCAGTCTCCCATATATGAATGTCTTCTTTAGTTTTATTTATTTGGTACTGAGGACTGAACACAGAGTCACTTAACCAGTGAGCCAAATCCCAGCCCTTTTGATTTTTTAATATGATGCTTAGGACCTCGCTAAGTTGCTATGGTTGGCCTTGAACTTGAAATCCTCCTGCCCCAGCCTGCCAAACTGCTGGGATTACAAGCATGTGCCACTGCACCTGGAATATGAATGTCTTCTTTGGACACCATCATTGTGGGGGGAAATTTCCCTCTTGTCAAACAACTTTGAGAGAAGTTTATTGAGTTTTCCCCAGCTGGTGTGGATAGAGACAGACTTGACAATGGTAATGAGCATCATTTGGTCTTGTTGCAGGCCTTCTTCAACCTCCTCAGGTTTGGATGGGGACGCCCACACCATGGGTCATATATACCATATGTTCTTTGAACCAGAACCAGAGCATCAGGGAAACTTGGCTGCAGTGGTTAGCATTTTCTTTCTCTTCTCAAGAATTATGGAAATTTTTTTTTTAAGAAAAGCTTTTGAAATGAGTAATGAGCATCTCTTTGTTCTATTTGGAATTTTAATGTAGCACATAAGTCTCTTGGTGGTTTCAAGACATAAATTACTCTGAATTCATAATTTTTAAAATATGAACTAATAGTATTACAATAAACAATTAGTGTGTGATCATTTTAAAACGCACACGCAGAACCTGGCATGGGGGCACACACCTGTAATCCCAGGCATTCAAGAGGGAGGCTGAGGAGGCAGTGGGATTGTGAGGAATCAAGACCAGCCTCAGCAACTTAGTGAGACCCTGTCTCAAAATAAAATAAGACTGGGAGCCGGATGTGGTGGCGCACGCCTGTAATCCCAGCACTTTGGGAGGCTGAGACAGGAGAATCGCGAGTTCAAAGTCAGCCTCAGCAACAGCGAGGTACTAGGCAACTCAGTGAGACCCTGTCTCTAAATAAAACACAAAACGGAGCTGGGGATGTGGCTCAGTGGTCAAGTACACCTGAGTTCAATTCCTGGTACCAAAAAAAAATAAAATAAAATAAGACTGGGAATGTGTCTCAGTAGTAGAGCACCCTGGGTTCAATCCACAGTACTGGAAAACACACACATCACACACACAGGGACAGTGGCATGTATATAGTCCCGGCTAGATGGGAACCCAAGGCAGCCAAACTTGAGTCCAACAGTTTGAGACCAGCCTGGGCAACACAGCAAGATCCCCATCTCAAAAAAATTTTTTTATTTTTATTTTTTTGAGGGAGAGGCTGGGGTTGTGGCTAACTGGTGGAGCTCTTACCTAGTACATATGAGGCACTGGGTTCAATTCTCAGTACCACATGAAAAATAAATAATGGTATTGTGTCCATCCACAACTAAAAATATTTTTTTTTAAATTAAATTACACATAGACTGATAAAAACTGTCTCTCTACTGTCTTATTCTAAATCAGTGGTTTCCCAATCATCTCCACTGTCAGGACTCTACTGAGGGGAACTGGATCACAGAAAACCAGCCAAAGCAGGGGTGCTTGGATCCAGTGTAGAAAGGAGACGGAGGCCTTGGCCCCTCTCTCTCACCTCCCCATACGCACACGCGAGCGCACATGAAGGCAGGAAGCAGTGGTGCCTGTGTTTATTCAGTTGAGCTCTTTGCCAGGCCCTGCTAGGTCAGGGGATGTTGGGGTAAGGGAGACAGACAGGATCCTCTTCACAGAGCTCACAGTCTAGCAGGGAAGAAGACACTGAAGAAATAAACACCGATAGAAACACTTGATGAAGTGTGGATTCTTCTCCTTTCTTTCGACACTCCTTTCCCCACCACAGGCGAAGACAGACAGAGAGATCCCAGGGCCTCTAGGATCCCGACTCACCAAGCCCCTGCATCCAGGCTCATGGGCAGGGTCGGGGGTTGCAAAGGAGCTCAATCGTCCCAGCAGGAATCCTGGAATCACTCAGGCCCAGGGATTACATAGACCACTGCCAAGTCCACCAGGCCCTTCCCAGCCCTGTGTCCCTGACTCAAGGCAGCCTTGGGTGAATCCCAAAGCAATCTCCTCTCCCCACCCATCCCACACACAAACATCAACTGCACCAAGTGTTGCACAGCCTGAAATGAATGCAATTTAGGGACAGAATACAACATTACAAACACAAAACTAGGTTAAAAAAGCAACTCTTTCAAATGTCTCTTTTTCTCTAGAAACCACATCAACCCATTTTTAAAAGATGACATAGACACAAAAACTAGAAAAGTGATATTTTAATAAATGAACTGATTTATTAAATGACCTACTTTTGCAGTCCTATATCTCTGCATATTCAGCTTCATGCTCTCCTTGATTGCCCAACATATACCAGTGATTTCATAATATCTTCTCCTGTATGTAGAATAGTGTGGTCCTCCCTCCAACAGGGTTGAGTGAAAGTGTGCACTTGGTTGTTGGGAGTTCAGAAAAGTTTATTTCAACTTTATAATGAATGCTATGTGATATTTTAGGATGGTAGTTTTCTTAGTACCCTCCAGAGAAACCGAAGCAATATAATGTATGTGTGTTTGTGTGTGTGAGTGTTGGGGGTGGGGGGGGAGGAGGAGAGAGAGAGAGAGAAAGAGAGAGAGAGAGAGAGAGAGAGAGAGAGAAAGCCAGAGCGCAAGGGCGAGCATTTCAGTCTAAAGGTCTGAAATTGAAGATGGAAGGTCAATGTCCAAGGACAGAAAATGGGTGTCCCAACTCAGAGAAAGCAAACACACCATTTCTTTTCTTTTTTGTTCTATTAGCCCTCAGCAGATTAGATGATGTCTAATCACATTGGTAAGAGCAGATCTTGATCAGCCTGCTGATTCAAATGCTCATCTCTTCCACAAACACCCTCACAGACATATAGATATAGAACAAGATGTACTGACTTGACAGCAGTATTTAAGCATTGTTCCTTTATATTAAAGTATTTAAGTTGTGGAAAATCAAAAGAGTAGACATCATCCAAGGATTTTATCATTTCTCTTGGAGAAGGGACTATTGCCTTTTGTTGTACAGGGATAGTTGTTTCATGTTACATGGAATTGTGATTTTGTTATAGCCTTTATTCCGAGATTAAGTAAGGTTTAAGAAGTTGCATGTCCATGCCAAGCTGACAAGGAGTGGCCTTGCAATGATTAATTTTGTGTCAAGTCCACTGGCTTAGGGATATCCAGAGAGCTGGTAAACATGATTTCTGGGTGTGTGTATGGGTTCCATTCCAGGGATCATGCTCACCTTGCTTCCAGCAGTTGAGTGTCAACGCTTGGCCCCTGCTGCCAGGATTCAATGGATTCCTTTGGGTTTAGGTTTCCAATTGAGTGGCTGAGGCTCTCACTCTAAGTTAGACTTACAGAGAAGAGTGGTCAGGGAACTCTTCCAGGATGCTGGGAATCTACTTCTCAAAGTACCAGTGAATATTTGCCTTCTGGATCCTTCCAGTGTGGTCTTAAATGACAAGTCCCTCTAACATTCTAATCTCCACAAGCCTCTGGGTCCCTTCTTCAACATTAAGCCAAAGGAAGTTGGGTGTTTCCAATTCTCTCATGTTGGCCCATCTTTTCACCCATGTTTCTGTCAACTAACCAAACTGCTAGGACTCTTTTAACTCCCCAAGCTGGAATATTAAATGCAGAATCTCTCCTTAGTGAGCCCATATGGATGAATTTAGTCTCCTCCAACTCTACGTGCCTGCCACCATTATCTCATACCCTTAATGTCCATTCATAGTCATGTTTCTCAGATTTCTCCTCATACAGATGAGAAAACCCAAATGGTTCTTTTGGAGGATGCTGCAGCTACCATGATCACTCTGTGCACCTTACCTTTAGCTATTGGAACTTGAGTCTAGTTCTAGGTCTAGAGGGGTGGGCAAAGAGGAGAATCAGCATAATCTTGTATGGCAACTCCTTGCAGAAAGGCCATGAGGATTTATCTTCACCACTATGGGGGTGTGAAGGTCATTTCTGCTGGGGTAGGAAGGACACTTTCACTAGGCAAAAGGAAGTGTCTCTAGTGTCACTAGGCCTCTTCTATTGGCAAAGAAGGCATCAGAATTTAGGGGCTCAACACCCCCAGCTTCATCAGGGCCTTCCCACAGATCTCCACCTCAACACAAGGTATAGCATTTTTTCCCAATCAATGCCCTCACTTCAAGAGTAGATACTGTGTGAAGCTGGGACCTCAACTTGAGTTATACATGAGCCAATCATGGTTGAGTATTTGCTTCTGATTTCATCCCCAAGGATATAGGAGATAAGGTTCTTCTTCAGGGTACAACTGTAAGGTGATTTATGCAGCCGTTCAGCTGGGAGTTTGAATCCCTGGCCTCATTCTTTTCTTATGCCACATTTTCCAGTGATCTTAGAAGTGAACAATCAATGTTATTATAGTCTTAATTTTCCAAAAGTGTTTGAAAGCATCTACAGAGTTACTTAGCTTCTTTCAAGTGGTTGATTAGGAGCAGCCAGTGCAGATATTTTGCATTTCTCTATAAACAATTCACACTGTGGACCACTTACACACTCTTTACTACTGACAACAAAGTTATTAGCATCTGTAAATCCAATCTAATCAGATTAGAGTGTTGGCTCACGCAGGAACACCCACACTGATTCACACACACAGACAACCTTTGCCCATACCAAAGCCTTTCATGCTCAGCACCTCATCTAACACATATATGCACACATGTACGTTTACATGTGCCTATAACAGCAGTTCCAAGAAGCAGACCAGGGTATCTAAATCTAATCAGATCAGACAGTCAATTCCAGAAAACCCCAGAACCAATTCAGAAAACTCATCTTTAAAATTGTGTTCCTCTAGAACCACTTTCAGTACCAAAATCTGGATTAGTCAGAGTTTTCCAGAAAAATAAAACCAATGTGAGATGACAGATACTTATTACAGGAATTGGTTCATGAAATTATGAAGGCTCAGAAATCCCTGATCTGCCATCTGCAAACCGGAGAAGCAGGAAAGCGGGTAGTGTATTTCAGTCCAAGTCTAGCGTCTTGAGAACCAGGAGCACAATGTCCAGGAGCAGAGAAGAGAAATGTCTGTACTCCAACAGAGACAGAGCGAATTCATCCCTCCTCTGCCTGTCTATTCTGTTCAGCCCTTGACTGTTATCTGCCAACAATGAGGGCAATCTCTTCAGTCTGACAGTTCAAATGTTAAGAGCTCCTATAAACGCCCTCATGACACACTTCAAAATAACGGTTTACCAACTGGCCATCATTTAGCCCAGGCAAGCTGACATGTAAAAGTAACCATCACAGTTGTCCAGTAGGGGTTAAACATCTAACAAGTTTCATGTATGAGCTATAAGACTAAAAGAACTTTCCACAGACTAGCTTCTGGCTCTGTGCATTTCAAATCTTGTTGCTCTTCCCACATGCTTCCTGTACTGAGAGCCATAGGATACACACTGCCTCACCCAAGGTGAGTCAACACCATAGGAGGTAGGAGTTTTCCTGGAAACCATTCCTCCCCCAGTAACTGTAACACACACAGAGGTGACCAAGAGCCACATTCATGAAATATTATATACATATATTGCATCCCACATAAATAGATCCTATTTGCCCACACTAAATTCATCCTCAACTTAACTTGCAGTAAGCTGAATCCAAAAAAAATTCCTACAGTTATTCTGGTACCACTTGACAGGAGGGAAAATGTGACACAGGGGAAGTCAGGGTGAAAAGAAACAGCAGCCATCGATGACTGTGGTTGGAAAAACGTGCATTTGCAAATTTTACAAAAACATGAGACCATGTGAAAGCATAGCCAGGACTCCTCCCGAGGCCTTGGGAGGAGCAGGTGTGGGGGCCCGCAAAGTTCTGCAAAGGGGTACAGTCCTCAGAGATTAAAGAGACCAAGAGAAGGATAATTACTAAGGCGGGGACCTCAGAGCTGCAGCCTCTGGCACAATAACCTTAACAAGTTAAATGAGCCCCAGATAAACATGTACCTAATAAACCCAGGCTGCTCACGCCTGGAGCCCTCTCTAGGAAGGAGGACTTCAAAGCCCACAGCCAGGTCATCAGAGGTGCTGATCTCCCCTCTGGGCCAGGCCTGTGCGTGGGCTGCAGGCCAAGGTAGGGCCTAAATCTCACCTCTCACAAAGCCCCAGGACCCGGCTCACACAGGAACACACCACTGATTCACACACAGACAACCTTTGCCCACCCCAAAGCCCTTCATATGCAGCACCCCAGCTGGATATGAATACGTGTGCACATGCGTGCACAAAACTTAAGAGCAATTCCAAGAAGCAGAACCAGGAGCTCCAACAGGCCTGAGCAGGGGAATTTGGGGAGAGGGGCGAAACAGGTGAAGAAATGGAGATCATTCTCTCTTATTCCCCGCACACAGGATGGAGACCATGGCAGGGGAGCCTTTCTTCTTTACACTCACACCCAGTACTGGAGTCCAAGTTTCTGCAATCTTGGGAAGCTTTGCTGTATCCCTCTTCTTTCATTCCATATAGCATTTCTCCCATGGTTTGGATGGAGTTTGATGTGGGTTGTCTCCTGAAGGTTCATGTGCTCGAGGCCTGGTCCCCAATGTAACAGAATTGAGAGGTAGTTAGACATTGAAGGGGTGGGTCCCAGTGGGAGGTAATTATGTCATAGGGGCACCACCCTCAGAAGAGATTACTGCCTACCTCAAGAAAGCGGGTTAGGTCCCAGATCAGTTTTGTCTGGCCTCTTCCATGTGCCCCACTGACCACCTCTGCGCATGCTCCACCATGAGGTGCCATCCATCATGCTTTGATGCAGCAAAAGTCCCTCACCCAAGGCCAAAAAGATGGAGCTGCCTGATCTTAGAATTTCAGCCTCTAAAACTGCATGCTAAATAAACTTCTTTACTTTATAATTTACCCCACCTCAGATATTTGGCGATGGCAACACAAAATTGACTAAGACATATTTTATCCAAGAAGCAGAAAACCCTGGACCAGCTGGGCACAATGGTGCACACATGTAATCCCAGCTACTTAGGTGGCTGAGGAAAGAGGATCACAAGTTCAATGCCAGCCTGGGCAACTTTATAAAAGCCTATCCCAAAATAACAATAAAAAGGGCTGGGGATATAGTTCAGTGGCAGAGCACCCTTGGGTTCAATCCCCAGTCAATAAAGGGGGGAACAAAAGGAAGAAGGAAGGAAGGGAAAAAGAAAAACCCTAAACCAGATAGTAGGAAATTATCATCCCAGGGCTCTGGTTTAGAGCGGTTATGGACTGAGCCTGGATGCTGCCAGCCCCACATGATACTGACTGAAAGGCTGAGGTGACGTCATCAGTGACCCCAGCCTCCAACCCAGGGTGATCAGAAAGAGTGGGGATGCAGGGGTGGGGGAGGTGTAAGGGGTCCAAACCTCCAGCGCCTCAGGCTTGGCCAAAGTCCGGGCCTGCCTCTCAGACCCTAGTGAGACCTGCCTCTCAGACCTGGCGTCTCTGTTCTGGGGCAGCACAAACCCCAGGTTTGACTGATTGGCAAAGGGTGTTCAAAGATGGAGAGTTGAGTAGGAATCAGGCCCTAGATTTAAGAGAGTTGGGGGAGAAGATGGCCACTGGCCTCCCTGGGTGGGTGAGGGGCTCGTCCTCCTGAGTAACCACAGTCATGAGCAGGCAGACCCACCAGAGCTAGCTGGGACTGGGCCAGGTCTTTGAGGTTCTTCCGCTCAGGAAAACCCTGTTCTCTGTCCTGAGCCAGAAGAAGAAGGAAAACAGGAAACACATGTTCTTCAGGGGAGGCTGAGCACTGAGCCCCAAGAAGCCCCCAGGGAGGACCTGCTCCCTGTATTGGGAGTTTCCTACCCTACCTGGGGATCTGCCTGATCAGCCTGGAGGGAGAGACATGGCTTTCAAGCTTATACAAAGACCCCGAGCATTGGTAGGCTGGATGTATTCTTGCAAACTTCTATGCAACCTTGGACAGAAGCTCAGACTCCCTGTGAAAGGGCCTTTCTTGCTTCTCTAGGTTTGGGGCCATAAAGTGTCACACCTAGAAACACTATTGGGAATTGCAGAGACACTTTCCTCCTCATCCTTCAAGCCTCTGCCTCTAGGAAGCCTTCTCTGATTGTCCCAAAGGGAAGGAGGGCCTGGCCCACGCTCAGGAGAGCCCCTCTGCCGTTCACTGTTTACTGCTCTGCAAGGGGCCTGATGCGTGCAGTGCATCAGACGGAAGTCCCCGATATCTGATCATCTTGTCGAAAGAATCATGAGCACTTTGAGGTCTGGTGACCTTGTTATTCTTTGTATTCTCCCCAGCTGCCAGCAGGTGTGTGAGAAGCCCTGGCTACATGGTGTCATGAGGGCCCTCAACCCCATGCCCTCCTATCCCCTTGGATCCAGTCCTGACTGGTGGGGACTTGGGTTTTAGCCAACGTAGTAGACAGGGCACTTAGGGGAGCAGCCCAGAGGACCCAAAAAGGACCCTCTGAGACCCTTCTCACCTGCCTTTGGCTTGGACAAGAGGAGGTCCAGGACGTTCGGCTGGTCTTGCCTCCATCTGTCTATGTCCCCCTTGCATCCCAAATTCAGATCTGGCCTTGCTCACTGAGCTCTGTGTGTCTGAAGGCCAGAGCTCAGGTGCAATTGGAGAGGCTTTGATAAGGAAGAGGCCCTGGGAAGCACCAGACATCAGACATCAGAGACACCTGAAGCACTGAGGCATGTACACTGTGTCCTTGAGTGTGTCTCGCCGTGTCTTCCATGTTCCCTAGGAGTGTCCACATTTCTATCCTTAGTTCCCCTGGAGACAGCCCCCTCAGTGCCTGGCCTGGGTGGGGTGACTAGCAAGCAGCTTAAAGAAGAGTTAAGGGACCTGATGGGCAGAAAGGAGACCGGGCTGCTGACACAGTTCTCCTTCAGCGTGGGAGCTGGCAGAGGCTCGTCTCCCCCTTCTGCTGTGTGGAGATGTAGGTTCCCAGCCACTTTTGCGTCTAGGTTGAGCCAGGAGACTAGTCCTCACAAATGAAACATAAACCAAAGTGACAAATGTTACATCCAGGCCAAGGTAGTTAGAAGAGGTTACGTCTTCTCTATTCACTCTCTCCTGTCTGCCCACTGGATGCAGAGGACTCCAGCCATAAAAGGGGACAGAGCCATTAGGCACAAAGAGCCTGGATATCTGAATCACCGCATGGATGTCCTCCTGCTGACAGCATCGCCCACATTGACAGTTACATGAGCGAGGGTTAGCCTCTGTCGGGCTCAGCCACTGAGAAGTTGGGCTTTATTGTTTTATCAACATGTACTACCCTGACACAGTTGCTTTATAGGGGCAAGGAGAAAAGGGGTCCAACCTTCAGATCCACTGATCTGGCTCCAGTTTAAGGCTTGGAATGTGGTTGGGCCCATTCCCTCAGCTTGGCCCACTGGGTTGGCCCCAGTCAGGGGATGCTTTGAGTTCAAACAACTAAGAGTAGACTGGCCATTCTCGCTCACCTTGTAGCGCCCATGATTAATTCCAACCCTCCCCGAACCCCACCTACACTGGCCCTTCTAGTGACATCCTAATGGGACACCATTCTGAATGCCAATTATTGGCACCAATGTCCTGGATGTAGGGGCCTCTCTGCTCTGCCTCGGAGCCCCCAGGATCACAGTTCCTACTCTTTCCTTCCCTTCCTCAGAGGCTGCTGGGCCCTGTGAAAGGCTAGAGGCCAGACGGGGCCTAGGGACGCTCAGGGTGGAACCGGTGCCTCTACATCGAGGGTTTTCTATGCCTCATCCCATTGCATCCTCACAGTGAGCCTGTGAGGCAGACACCGGATCATCTGATTCCGCAGCTGGATGTGATGAATCCCACTTTACAAGTGAGAAGACCAAGGTATAGAGAGGAGCTGTCATTTGCTCAGGGGCCCCAAACTCAGAAGTAGTAGGACCAGGCCTAGAATCCAAGGCACACAGACCCAAGAATCTGAGCTCTGAAGTCACTCTGCCACATAGTTTCAAAACCAGGCGTGTTCAATAAATGTGTGCTGGATGAAAAAGCAAGGCAGACAGATCACCAGTGGCCACATAAAGGCCCCTGGGTTGGCACTTCTGGGTGGCCTGGGGATATTCTGAGGAAGCTTTCTGGAGAGGGTGGCATTGGGAGTCAAGTCACATGATCTCACTAAGCCTTTACAAGGTTCTTTAGTTTCTTTACAAGGTTCTATCACTTGCTCAGGAGCGTGTGTGTGTGTGTGTGTGTGTGTGTGTGTGTGTGTGAAATCCACATAGGCCTGGACATGAAAATATAACAAGGAAGCCAGGTGCAGTGGCGCACACCTATAATCCCAGCACTTTGGGAGGCTGAGACAGGAGAATCGCAAGTTCAAAGCCAGCCTCAGCAACAGCGAGGCACTAAGCAACTCAGTGAGACCTTGTCTCTACATAAAACACAAAATAGGGCTGGGGATGTGGCTCAGTGGTCAAGTACCTCTGAATTCAATCCCCGGTATCAAAAATAAAACAAAACAAACAAACAAACAAAAAATACAAGGAGATGCTTTATTTATGTAGTGCTGCTTGGGATCAAACCTAGGCCTGGTACATTTCAGGCAAGTGCTCTGCCATGAGCTGCATCCTCAGCCCAAGGAAAGGCTTTAAAGCAGAGTTGTAAAGATGTAAGCCAAAATGCAAGTCATATATAAATATATATGTATATTCATATATTGTATGTGTGTTTGTGTGTATATATATAAATATACTTTTAAATCTCCTGGTAGCTACATTTATGGTATTAGAGTTTAAACCCAGGGTGTTCCTCATGTTAGGGAAGTGCTCTGTCACTGAGCTACAATCTCAGACCATTTCATTTTATGTTAAGACGAGGTCTTGCTAAGTTGCTCAGGCTGACCTTGAACTTGTGATCCTCCTGCTTCAGTCTCACCAAATGGTTGGGATTAAGGCGTGTGCCACTACACCAGCTTCTAGTAGCTACATTAAAAAAAAAAAAAATGAGATTAACTTTAACCATATCTTTTATTTGATCTATAAGAAATGTTATTTCAACATGTAATCAATACAAAAAATTAATAAGCTACCTTACATCCTTTTTCTCGTACAAAGTCTATAGAAGTTTGATGTATATCGTATGTGAACAACACATCTCAGCTCGGACTAGCCAATTTCAAGTGCTCAGGAGCCACAAGTGGCTGGCGGCCACCATATTGCACAGCCCAGCTCTGATCTGGGGACATGAGATCAGGCTGACCCAGAGAAAAAGACTTTAGGATTCTTGACATCGTTTATCTCCCAGACCTGGAAAGTTCAAG
Source organism: Geosciurus inauris (assembly GCA_004024805.1). NCBI lineage: Eukaryota > Metazoa > Chordata > Mammalia > Rodentia > Sciuridae > Geosciurus > Geosciurus inauris. The sequence goes on along the minus strand of PVHX01006361.1, from coordinate 85,445 downwards.
TGCTTAGGTCTCACTTAGCAGAGCACTACACAAGTCTGTAAGTAGCACACAAGGAAATAAATGCCACATAAAAACAAACCACTGTGTGTAAGGTTGAGGGAAAGCAGCGGCTGGTTTTCATCTGCGCAAAACTGGCATGTGTTTGTACTTTCCTATTTACAGGTAGGCCCTAGGAGGAGGCCTGTAAACAGCTCAAGGAGCACCAAGTAGCCCAGCACCCCACACAGCTGTGTTCCCCGATTACCCCAGACCCTTAGGTTACAAGCAAACCCAGATTAAACCCAGAACGTTGCAGCACCAGGAAGCACTGTCTACGAAATGTGAAAGGGGAAAGTCTGAGCCGAGAGCCAGGCTGGGAAATTGTTGCCAGCTGTGGTATGTGGGAGCCAGGGATGGGGTGGGACCTGAGAAGGAAGCCCTGAGTCCTGCCCTGGGTCGTCAGGGCTCTGTATCCAGGCCTAGGAGAGACACTTCCTACAGGTTCTGTATCCAGGCCTAGGAGAGACACTTCCAACATTCAAGGTTGGCCAGCAAATGAGAGTGAGCCATTAAAGGCCCTGAGCCATCACGCACGGTCCCTCACCTAGCAGGGTACACGTTCAGGAGGGTTCTATACTTGGTTTAATATTCTTTGTTGCCATCTTGAAATTCTCTGTGCTTTTGGAACCACAGGCTGGCATTTTTATTTTAAATGGGCCTCCACAAATTATGGAACCCGTCCTAAGTGGAGACATTACTGGCAACAATAAGCCAGCCCTTCCTGCCCAGGTGCCTGCTGGGCAAGGGCTGAGCATTCTAAGGGTGGCTCTGCAGGGACCAGAGTGGCCCTTTGCCTCCTTCAGCAAAGCAAGGAGAGACCATCTGGAGGAAAGGCCGGAGCGGCCCAGCGAGGCACTCACAAGAGGCAGGCCCTGGAGAGCCACCAGGATGTTGTGTATTTTCCAAAATCAGATCACAATGGTCTCTTTTCATTTAAAGAAAAATACCGCAACCATTTCCTACTAAAGGTTAAGTCTTTACACTTAAAAAGACATATTTTTAACCTGCCAAGGAATGTGCTTTTTTAAGCTGGCTTCCAGCCCTTCCTGAGGCTGAGATTCCCTCCCTCTTCTCACAGGGAGAGGCCTGGGCTCCCAGGGGAGTGTCAATTGACCCCCAAAGATGAGCAGAGAGGGGTCAGGAACTGGTGCTGCTGGCTGTCCCCTGACTTAGCAGGACAGGAGCTCCTGATTCACCGAAACACCATCACCCTGCTCCCCCAAACCCACCTGAGGCAGGGTCCTGCACCTTCTGCCTGGCCGTATGCTCCCCCAGCCTTGCCCAAAGGCCACAGGCCTGGCCACCAACTCCCACCTTCCCGACCCTGTCTTCCTGTCAGGAAGCAGAGAACCCACTGAACTCCTGGTCTAGACCAGGAATGAAAGCATATGCATGAGGTGCCCTGTGCTCCCTGGATGAGGCCTGAGCCACAGCACCTGGGAAAGCCCCTCACACATGCCTGACCCCCAGGGCGCGGGGCTGTCCCCTAGGACCTGCCTCCATTCTTGAGCTGCATCCCACTTCTTCCCTACTCAGGAACATCATTCCAGCCGTCCTTGCCTCTCCTGTACCAATTCTCCCTTTTTTATCGGACTATCCTCACCAGCATACACACACATCCTAATTCCTATATATCCCGTGTGTGTGTGTGTGTGTGTGTGTGTGTGTGTGTACATATACATAGAAAAATGTTCTTGACCTCTTTCTTTCCCCTGAGAACACACTTTCTGGTTTGGGTTCCTATATAATGCTCCTAAGACCATCCTCATACATGACTTCTGGTGGATTTCTCTGGGTTATCTACCTGGGAGTAGGATTTCAGAGTTGTAGAGCGTGCATGTGTTCAAATAGTCTTCAACTTACATCCCACTAGCAATATTTGAGGGTTCTAGTTGCTTCACATCCTTGCCAAAACAGCATCACCAGTCACACACATCAATCAGCTCTTCCTTGGTCTCCAGTCTGCCAGCCCACCCTGTGTAGATTTTGGGTTTGCCCTTCTCCGTAGCTACATGAGCCTACGTACATACAGACATATGTAAATATCATTCACACATGCATATATACATGCCAAACATCTATTCTATTATTTCTGTTTCTCTGGAGAACTCTAATAATCTTTATCAGATTCAGGAGACTGAGGCAGGAGGATCCCCAGTTCAAAGCTGGCTTCAGCAATTTAGTAAGACCCTAACCAACTTAGAGAGACCCTGTCTCAAAATAAAAATTAAAAAAAGGGCTGGGGATATGACTCAGTGGTTAAGAGCTCCTGGATTCAATGCCTGGTGCCCAAACAAACAAATAATTCTCTTTATCAGATTAAGAAAAATCTTTTCTATTCTCAGTTTGTTCTTTCAATTAACATATGCTAAATTTTACATATGTTAATGTCCCTGTGAGACCAGTTAGGATGATCTAGTGATTTTTTTTCTTTGATTCCACATACTTAATGAACTAAATTAATTGGTTTCCAAATGCTAAAACAAACTTGAATTTCTGTAATAAACCCAATTTGGTCATGATTTAATATCATTTTCCTATATCGTTGGATTTGATTTGCTGACATTTAATTAGGGAATTGTGCATAATTTAGTACATTACTTTTGAGAGAAATTGGCCTATCATTTTTCTTCCTGTGACATTCTTGTCAGGTATGAGGTTTTCTCAGCTTGATAAGCATATTGAGAAAGGTTTCCTTTTTTTCTATTCTCTGAAAAAGACAGTATGATGTTGCTATTATTTCTCTAAAGTTTAATAAAATTCAGTAGTGAAGCATTTGGGCCTAGAGTTTTCTTTGTAGGAAGAATAGTAAGAATTCAATTTCTTTAAGAGTTATGAGATGGGCGTGGCAGCACATACCTGTAATCCCAGCAACTTGAGAGGCTGAGGCAGAAGGATCATAAATTAGAGGCCAGCCTCTGCAACTTAACAAGACCATGTCTCAAAATAAGAAGAACTGGGGTGTAGCTTGGTGGTAGAGCACCCCTGGTACAATCTCTGATACCACAAAAGAGGAGAGTTTGTTTGTTTTTTAATTCATGTAACATTTAAGTTGGTTTTCTCCAAGGAATTTTTCCATTACATCTAAGTTTTCAAACATATTGGCATAAAGTTCTTCCTAATATTCTATTTTTATTTTTTCAATGACTATAGGATCTATATCAAAGCTCACTTTTTCATTACTGGTATGGATTCATATTCTCCACCCTGCCCACTTTCTTATTTTTTTCTAATTAAATTCATTAGGACTTATTAATTTTTCTGGTCTTTTCATAGGATAAACTTTGTGAACATTTTATGTTTCATTAATGTATCTTTGCTTCTCCTTATTTCTCCTCCCCCTCCTCCTCTTCTTCCTTTTCCTCTTCTTCCTCCTCCTCCTGAGTTGTTTTTGGTTTTTCGGATTTTTGTTGTTGCCATACTGGGGATTGAACCCAGGGTGCTCTAACATTGAACCACATCCCCAACCACCTTGATTTTTTTTTTTTTTCTTGAGCCAGAGTTTTGCTAAGTTGCCCAGGCTGGCCTTGAACTTGCCAGCCAAGTCACAGGGATTGCAGGAAAGCACCACCTTGCCCAACTCCATCCCCCTACTTTCTTGGGTTTAGTTTGCTATTATTTTTGTAGCTTCTTGAGTTGGATATTTAAATCATTGACTTTTAGCCTTTCCTTTTTTGTAATATAAACATTTAAGTCAATAATGTTCTTCAAAGTCATGTTTCAACTATGTCCTAAATGCTTTACAATACAGTATTTTTTTTTTAATATTTTTTTTTTTATTTTCTTAGTTGTAGATGAACAGAATATCTTTACTTTATTTTTATGTGGTGCTGAGGATCGAACCCAGTGCCTCACACATGCTAGGCGAGCACGCTACCACTGCGCCACAATCCCAGCCCCAACAATACAGTATTTTTTATCATCATTCAATTCAAAATGTTTTCTAATTTCAATTGTGATTTCCTTTTTTACCATAAGTTATTTAGAAAAATATTGTTTAATTTCCAAACATTTGAGGATTTTCCAATTGTGTGTTTGCAACTGATTTTACGCTTAGTTCCAACAAAGTCAATGAACACTTCATATTGGATTTTAGTCCTTTCAAATCTGTTTAGACTTGATTTATGGCCTTACCTAGGGTCAATTTTTGTAAATGTTCCATCTGTACTTGCAAAGACTATATATTTGAAGTTGTCAAAAACTACGTTCTATATATACAAGGTGTATGTGTGTGTGTGTGTATATATAGCACATATATAAGTATATATGATATGAGGTATATATACAAAATAAAGTATATATGGTTGTTAACCATGCTATTCAAATCTTCTAGATCCTGACTGGTTTTTGTTGTTTGTTTGTTTTAGTTGTAAATGGACACAATATCTTTATTTTATTTATTTATTTTTATGTGGTGCTGAGGATTGAACCCAGTGCCTCACGCATGTGAGGCAAGCGCTCTACCACTGAGCTACAATCCCAGTCCCTGGATCCTGGCTGTTTTGTTTTTATTTTCTGCTTAATCTATCAGTAATTGAGAGAGGTGTATAAACATATATATATAAAATTGTGAATTTTCTGTTTCTCCCCGCTTCCATTTCCCCTTTCAATCTTTTCATTTTTTGCTTTATTCATTTCAAGGCAATATTATTTGGTTCATACAAATTGGTTTATATTCCTGGTTAATTGAAGCTGGTATCATTTTGAAGTTTTACCCACTCAAGTAATGGTTTTTTGTCTTACAATCTATTTCATTTGATATAAATATATCTACCCTGACTTTCTTGGTACCACATTTTTGATCATTTTTCTTCCAGTCTTTCTGTTGATTTTTATTTAAGACACATCTCTTGTAAGCAGGATGTAGCTAGATTTGGTTTTGTTATTTGCCCTGATAATCATGTATTTTAAGTAGAGCAATCATCCTTCTGTATTTATTGAATTACCATTGTATTGGATTTTAATCTCCTATCTTATTTCCTTTGTACGTGTCCTGTCCTTTCTATGGCCCTTTCTTAACTCCCTTTGGGCTGATTTAATATTTTGTAGTGCCATTTGACCCATTATTTTTATAGTAATAAGCTTTGATGTTTTGGTTGATTTTAGTAGTTGCAACACTTACCTTTGCCTTATCAAAGTCTGATACAAATAAGTCTTTCTATCACTCTCTGGGTACTGCAAGGACCTTGGACTGTTTTAACTCTACTCACCACCATTCTCTAATGTATGCCGTTCTTTTCAGATATTTGAATCCTCTATACATTTTAAATCCCACAAGATTCCACTTTTCTTGTATATGCCCTCAATATTCATTTGGGTTTACACGCATTTACCTTTTCTATAGCTCTTCATTCCTTCTTGCATCTCCAGGATCATATTGAATTCATGTTCCCTCTGCCTGAAGAACATTCATTAGTACTTCCTTTGCTGTAGGTCACCTGGTGATGCGATTTGTCTTTACTTTTCTAAAAGTGTCATTATTTCTCCTCTGTTTAGGATGTCTTTGCTTCCAATGAATTCTAGCTGGTACTCTCAGGACTTTGAGAGACATCATTTCATTATCCTCTGGCTTTCATTGTCTTGCTTGAGAAGTCAGTTGTCCATCTAGTGCATCTTTTCTTTATTTTACTTTTAAGAGGTTATCTTTGGCTGGGCAGTGTGGCGCATGCCTGTAATCCCAGCAACTTGGGAGGCTGAGGCAGGAGGATTGTGAGTTCAAAGCCAGCCTCAGCAACTTAGCAAAGCACTTAGTAACTCAGCGAGACCCTGTCTCTAAATAAAATAAAAAAGGGCTGGGTATGTGGCTCAGTGATTAAGCACCCCTGGGTTCAATTCCCAGTACCAAAAAAAAAAAAGAGAGAGAGAGAGAGAGATATTATCTTTGTGTTTCCTTTGCAACATGTACTCAATCTCCCTGGAAGGGGTGAGAAGAAATACGGGAGGTGAGGGGGCAGGTATGCGTCTGGAAGACCACCAGAACTTAAGATCTTTCCCAAGGAAGATCTTGGGTCTGAAAAGCAGTATAATAATTCCAGGGTTGGATAGAGTGAGATGGAAAGAAAGGAGTGGGGGAGATCCCACCTGTGCCATTTACATCCAGGCACAATGGTGTAGTCTGGATCTTGAAGCCTAAATCTCACAGCCATAGAGTGGAGTCACAACATAGCACTAAAAAGTCAGTGCCGTGAAGGCAATGTTCTTTGACTGTTGCATTCACTCCTGTGTCCCTTGCCCCTAGAAGAGTGTCTGGCATGTAGCAAATGCTCAATAAATATTTATCAAATGAATTGAATAGAATGAATCCCGAGTTCTGCCTCAGTGGATCCTTTCCCTACCCTACCAGGCAAGTGATGTGTTTGCCCAACCAGAGGTTCTTCCCCCTCTCCAGACAAATACTCAAGCCCCTGGGATAAGGTCCTCAACTACATGGTCAGTCTTCCTTCATCTTCCTGGCGACCCTCTATGTAGCCCTTCCAACAATACTAACAGACAAGTCTGGGGCCCCTAGTTTTTCCTCACACCTAGGCTTCATTTGAGAATGCTGCAATAAGAGGCAGGCAGGTACACAGGTAGCAAATAGCCATATGCTAATTGCTTCGGAAAATGTTTTTATTGTAGAATAGAGGAAAGCTCTTGGATGAAATATTCACTCGGGAAGTTGTGCTTTTCCTATCAAAATCTGAAGCTGCCAGCGTAACAGCTCTTAGCACTCATGGCAGGAGGAAGGCTCTTGGCACAGCAGACTTATTCAGCAGGCTGTGCACTGGCTAAGAGTCCCACCCACTGTGTTTCCAGGCTCTAGCCAAGCCTGGGGTGTGGCAAGCAGCAAAGAAACAGAGCTGTGGAGACATGCTTGCTGCATTCTGTATTGCAAGTCTAATCTCGGGAAACTGCCAACAGAGAAACCAAGAGTTCCTAGGCCAAGTGCCCCAAGAAGAAAAAGTCCAGCTAGCATGGAATCATGTGGGACTGAAAAGGATTGGGAACAAGAAGAGGGTCAGAAGAATGGGCAGCACCTGGACACGGCCAGAAAGTTGGGACAGAACATGGACTAGAACCTTCCTTTCCCAATCCCCTGATAAGGAGGGATTGAAAATTAACCCCAGACGTGCATCTCATATTGGATGAGATTTCTATGAATATGCCTGTGCCTACCTGCCTAGAGAACTACAGATAGGCCACTTTGTAGTGTAGTCAAGTTCTAGTCAATGGATCCCTTTTTCTGCCATTACCAAGTTCTTAATACAAAGACTACCCCCCGCCCCATGCATGGCTAAGGAGACACAGAGAAGCCGAGGGCCAACCTTTGATTGAAGACCCCAGGGCCAACCTTTGATTGAAGACCCCAGGGCCATGGTCCCGACCGGGCTGGCCAGGGGCAGAATGGGGCCTTGCTCCCGTGTGGCATGGGCTGTGCATGCCACGTGACATGCACTACCCCTCCCAAACTGATCTCTCTCTGTTTCTAGACAAATATAAACACACCATGGAAACTCATCATTGGAGGAGAAAGAGACGCAGAAGACTCCGAACTCCGTTTTGCCAACAGCCAGAAAGATGTCAGCAGGAATAAATAGTTATCTCTGGCAAAGGACAGGGTACATCCTCTGGGCATGTCTGGGTGGTTCCTCAGAGCTTCCAGGTGACGATGGCCAGCCTGATGAAACAGAGTTCCTCTTCTTTCAACCCCATCCAACAAGGAGGATCAGGGTCCCAGCCCTCAGAAGATGGCCAGCCATAGCCTCTGCTCTCTGCAGCCAACTGAACAGAAGACAGAGGCCATATAGCCTCTCCAGGGGGGCCACACGAGCCGTGAGGATTCTGGACAGCCCCAGTGGAACTCAGCCTCTAGTCCCATCCCCTCTTGGCCTGGCAGAGCAGAAGGGCAACTGAAGGGAAGCAGAAATGGGCTTTGGGTTTTTCCGCAACTGCTTTGATTTTTTGTTTCTGCAGAAGAAAATACTCAGCCCTGATCCCAGGAGAGGCAGAGAGGATAGAGCTGAAGGCTATTTCTGAGCCTGCTGCCTCCCCAGAGGAAGGGAGTGAGCAGAACGCAGAGAGCCCTGCCCTCGCTTCCTGGAATGAGCTCGTGGAATGCCTGCTGCAGTTCACAGCTATTTTTCAATCACATTATCTCATTTTTGTTCTTCACAATAACTCTCTGAGGTGAAGTGGAAAAGGATTCGTCTTAGTTCAGGTTGCTAAAGCAAAAAGACCATAGCCCACAGATGTTTGTTTCTGTAGTTCTGGAGCTTGGAGTCTGAGATCAGGGTGCCGGCATGGTCAGGCTGTGGTGAGGGCCCTCCTCCAGGTGGCAGACTGCCGACTTCTCGTTCACACTCTCTGTATCTTTTTACAAGGGCACTAATCCCATTCATGAAGGCTCCAACCTTATGACCCAATTATCTCCCAAAGTTCTACCTTCTAACACCATCCTAGTGAGAGTTAGGATCTCCACATATGGATTTTGTGTGAACACACACCTTCAGCCCATAGTAGGTTTATTATTCCCATTTTACTAGTGAGGAAACTGAGGCTTTGAGGTATTCATTCACTTATGAGAGAACAGTAAGGAAAAGACCCTATGGCAGGTCTCTGATTCCAAATCCCCAGCCCTACCCACTATCTCCAAGCGTTTCTCTGGGCTCTGCCCTTTCCACGCTTGTGCCCCAGCAGGGTCTCTGCAGTCCACGAGAAAGACTTAGAATGACAAGACTCCAACCCTATATCAGCTCTGCCAATAGGTGGCTGGCTGTGTGGGCTCAGACACATCCTATGTTCTCTCTGGAAGTTTCTGTGTTAACAGTCCTTACCTGGCTCCCTCTGTCTATTGATGGAAGAATCAAATGAGGTATGAATTTGCCTTTGCAAATTCTAACATGCTTTACAATATGGGACCAACCAGTATTGTCTTCATGATGAGAGTGAGTAGAAAGGGTCACCACCTCAAATCACCTCCCTTTCCTCCCAGCCACTGCCGATTCCACTTGTAGTGAGTCTCTTCTCTTTATTAAAGGGTAGATCCTCCTGGGCTGGGGTACATCTCTAAACAATATCATTTATGAGCTCCTTAGAGTAAATGAGTTTACCAGCCACCCAGGGCCCAGGAAGGCATTGGAGCAGGGAGAGCTACAGCAGGGGGTGTCTGAAACCATGTGACCTGTCACACAGAAGATGGTGTCTCCAGGCTCTGGGAGCTTTCTTTTCAGATCTGAGCTCTGAAAAGGGGGCCAACTGCAAATAGGGAAGAGCGATGTTGCTCCATAGAGCCCATGCTCAGCCCTCGCAGATGCCAGGCCTCAGCCAGGACAGGAAGTGTTCTTGGGACCAGGGCTCTCCTCCCTGACCTCCCCACCACAGCAAGCTCACCTTATGGACCGGGCAGTATGTGACTATGTGACCACTTGGATCCCACCTTCACAGGGGCCTGGATGGGAGGAAAAGACACCGCTCATCCCCTGCATGTCCACAGGTCTGCTCTCCCACCTCATGGCAAACACAAGCCCACTCTGTGCCACTCTGAGCCTCACCCTCTCCTGCAGCTGGGGAAAGAGGGTGGCCAAGCCAGATAGAAACAAAGTGACCTCTGGCAGAGAAATCTTCTCAGTGAGACATCCATCTCTAAATAAAAATTTTTAAAGAGCTAAGGAATTAGCTCAAAGGTAGAACACTCCTGAGTTCAATCTTCAGCAGGGCAAATAAGAAAAAAAAAGGGATCTGTTCAGATAGTTAAGATGGTAAATTGTGTTGTTTCTTAACTTTTAATTATTTTAAATTTTTAACTAAATTCTTTTTCTTTCTTTCATTGTTTTTTTTTTTTTTTTTTTAGAATTTAACCTTTGTTTATTTTTATTTATTTATTTATTTATTTTTATGTGGTGCTGAGGATTGAACCCAGGGCCTCGCCTGTGCTAGGCAAGTGCTCTACCACTGAGCCACAGTCTCCTTAATGAAAATTTTTAAAAAGGAAATCAGTTCAAAATAAATTTATTTTTGCCAATTAATTCCCCCCTTACATCAGCATATGCAGGGAGTCATGAAGTAGGGTGCCCTGGTGCAGGTCCATACTAATTATGCATTTGTTTTATGTTATTCCCTTCTCTTATCTCCTTTGAGATTCTTAAAGCAAGTACTGGCCACATCTCCCTGAGGAGGAAAAGGTGCTTCACCATCACCCAGCCTGCTGGGACAGGGCTCAAGAGTGGCCCTCCCCTTCTCATGTGGCCATCCATCCACAGACCCTAATAAAATCCCTGCCACAGGCACATGGGACTTAGACATATGCATTAGCATGCCTAATGGCATTCAGGAGTTGGAATGACTGCCGAGAACAGGAAACTCAAATTAACAGTGGCTTAAACAAAATAGGGATTCATTTCTCCCTTACATAATGAGGAAATCAAATGTTGGAAATGTAGAGCAACCCAGCATCTCATGATGTTCTGCAGTGCCCAGGCTTATTCTAGCTTTCTCCTCTACCACGGTAGGGTTGACGTTCAGACTCGCGCTCACAAGGTGGTTGCTGGAGTCATTGCCATCATGGCCATGGTCCAGGCAAGAGAGAAAGTGAAGGCTATGGTATGACACCAGCCAAATGTCCTCCCCTTTTAAGGAGCTTCTTTCCTGAAAGCCCAACCCCACAGCATCTGCGTACTTCTCATTATCCAGAACTGCATAGGCTGGCTACTCCTAGCTTCAAAATAAGGCCAGAAAATGAAGTATTTAAGGTGGGCCAATTGCCAAACCCTACCATGGTCAAGACTCTACATGGCAAGGAAGACAAAGAGAACACAGAGCTCATGGGGAATTGGCAGCCAGCCCACAGGTCCCAGCTCCCAGCTCCTACCGGAAGTCTCTGGGTGGCAGCTTCCTTCATCGTTTGCATCTGCCTTTGTTCCCTGCTCAGATGACGAACCCCTTTGCAAACACAAACATGTCAATCATTTTTGTTATTCCTTGTTCCTCTGCCCCAACCTTCCAGTTCTACTGCTGCAGATCAGTAAATGCATATAGTAAAAAGAAAAGGCAGTAACTATTAGCCATCTATGTCTTAGGATGTTTTCCATTTCTTCCTTGAATATTTCATCACATATTGTCATTTTACATTTCATGAGCAGGTCTAGTAACTCCAGAACTCAATGGTGAAATTTTCTAAGTCTAGAAGGGCTAAACCCGGGACCTTCCCCAGTGACTGTTTGGTCAGCATCCTAGTTGCTATCAGTAGCCACAACAATAGTCACTGGAGATCTTTGTGATGCTTTCTAGTTTGCACTAGTTCCTTCATACCCATTATCTCTCTTGTCTTAAGTAAGCCTTTTAAGGGGAAAGGACTGTAATTATCCCTTTTTAACAGATGATAAGATGAAGGCTAAGGGAAGGCACATCACTTGCCCAAAGGCATGTGACGTGAGTTTGGACTTGAACTTCAATGCAGGGCTAGTACGTTGCCATCAAGTTCCCCCCTGCTTTCAAAATGAGGAAATGCATTTCCATGATTTCAAATGCAGCACTGTGAGAAACAGAGTGCAAGGCATGTTTGTACTTTGAAATTTCTAGCCGTTACATTTAAAAAGTAAAAATAAACGAGTGGAATTAATTTTAATAGTAGAATTTTATGTTACTCATACCGTAGTTTCAAAATGTAATCAGGATTTTTTTTTTTTTTTTGGTCCTGAGGTTCAAACCTAGGGCCTTGCACATGCTAGAGAAACGCTCTGTCATTGGACTATGCCTTCCACCTCATGATAAAAAAAAATATTAATAAGAGATTTTAGGACTGGAGATGCAGCTCAGTGGAGAACACCTGCCTAGCATGCACAAGGTAGAGAGTCAGATGCTAACCACCCCACCCCCAAAAAATAAAAAGAGGAGCATGTTGTTTTTCAGCCCATGTGCTGAGTGAGAGGCATGCTTCTTAAACCAGGTTATATTTTATTCATTGTATTTCTACTTTCCAGCACCAACTCACCTACAAAAATTTTACCAAAAAAACCCTAGAACCAATAGACATGAACATTGAACCACAAGTGACTATAAGTACAACATGGAGACTAAACAGCTTGCGAGTCCAGAGACCCCACAGCAGCCATGCTTATGCAGACACACAGCAGAAGCCACTGGGCAGGACCATGGGGATAGAAAATGGACCAGACAATTTATAGACTTGATTTGTCAGAAAGTAAGTGAAGCAAAAAAAAAGGCGGGGCGGATAAAAATTTTTAAAAACTTGAGATGTTTTTCAACAAAAGTGTGTGAGAAAGTTCAGTGGACAAGTACAAGGTCACCTAATAGTAGCTAATGAGTTGGTGTCACGGGTCACCAATTCAAACAACCATCTGGTGACCAACTCAGCTTATTAACTGAAGAACATTAGGCAAAGAATTTTTGATGTCTTAAATGTACTAAAGTCAATGAATATAATTTCAAAGAAAAAAAAACCCAAATGGATTGGCCTGCCTACCAATTCTCCTTAGAAATGTCAAAACCTGGTGACAGAAGCAGAGGTGGGTAGATTGAATAAAGCAGAAACAGGAGCAGCTGTAGGAAGGTCTCCTAGAGCAAATGGATTTCAAAAACCTAATACAGAGAAATCAGCAACACGAACAGCAGAACAAGGGCCCTCCAGCTCTGAACTCCACTGCTGCCATTTATAATCATCCATACAAACAGAAAAGCAATCAGATTGCAGGATCTCTGGTGACAAATCTGAATATCTTTTTAATTTTGGGGGTGGGGTGGGTACTAGGAATCGAACTCAGGGACACTCAATCACTGAGCCACATCCTCAGCCCTATTTTGTATTTTACTTAGAGACAGGCTTTGAACTCACGATTCTTCCACCTCAGCCTCCCAAGCCACTGGGATTACAGGTTTGCACCACCGTGCCCCACTCTTTTTAATTTTGACAACACCTTTGAAATCCACGATGACATAGAGGTGCTGAAGTGGATGGGAATCTCCTTTGGTCTAGAGTGAGGCAAATGCTTGCTGAGCGACCTGAAACTTGCTAAATCACTGAGGCCCAGGGCTTTAGAAATTTATCCCATAGACCTCTCCACAGTATCTCCTTGGTTAAATCAAGGACTCCCACGAATGGTGTGACTCTATCTTGTTTGCAACCAGAGAGATGGAAAATTGAGCTCTATATATGTACTGTGACTTGAAATGCATTTTTAAAAATAAATAATATATTTTAAAAAAGAATCAAGGACTCCTATTGAATTCTCCTCAATTTCAAATTTATACCTGACCACCTGTGCCATCTTGCCCCAAGCAAGTGTAGACCAAGAGTTAAACTTGGATGCTGAAGTGGCCTTAGTGGCTGTGCAGTTCCTTGTCCCAGCCACAGTCTGGAAGTGTGGCCTCTCCCTGTTTATGATGATGAACACAGGGAAAATGACGAGGAGGATCCTCCACCCCAGAATAAAGACAAGAGGAACTTATCATCATCACATCGTCATCATCATCATTATAATCCAATGTGTTCTTTGCACCTTCAGTACCTCTCAATTCAGGCTACCCACATTTTGGATGTTGACATCTCCACGTGGCTAGTGGTCACCACATTGAAAAGGCCAGCTCTAATGTTTGAAAGTTCAATTTAAAGTTAAGCTTTGAAATTTAAAATTTCATAACCAACCTATTTTAGACATTACCTAAGATAGTCATCTCTACACATTCTTGCAATAAAAGAACTCTCTCTGGAGCAGCTAACCCCAAAAGGACACTTTAATTAAATCATCACAAAGCACTACTGCCATCTTGTGACTAGCCTCTGAATTGCAAGCAAATTCCCCTAGAGGAAATAATCAGACTGCAGGAATGTTTTTCAGAGCATGTTCTTTGACCACATCTGATCTAGGAGGCTTGTTTAAAAATGTGCTTTACTGGACCCTGCAGAATCAGAATCTCCAAGGCAGCCCCCAAACACGCACATTTAAAATAAATATCCTAAGTGATCTTCATGCACACTAAAACTTGAGAATCTTTGATTAAAGGATATGCCTGCATAATGCAAGTGCAGAAAATTTAGTGGCAGCAAATGTTCAAGGACTCATTTTTCCCTAATGCCGATTTGAGATTTGGAAGACTGCTGCCCTAGTCTGCTGGATTCCATGGAATGGTGGTGGTGTTTCTAGATAGGAAAAAATTTAAAATCACCTGACTCCCAAAACATAGAAAACTGAAAAGAATCCACAATCCCTTTTAAACCACTTAAAGGAAGAACGAAGTCTGCAGTCATCACCTCATGCCACCCACACCCTTCTTGGATGCAACCTTATTAGCAGGTACACGTAGTTCCCACACTCAGGAGGACTCTACTCCCTTCACACCTGGGCCCAGCTAGTGCCCTCCCTCTTCACTCCCTGCCTTTGGAACTTTGCAAACTGTCTCCTCCATTTGAAAGAGCACTTCCTGCCCCCCCCCATAATAACTTGTCCCTCAGAATGCAGACCAGGCATCATCTGCTTGGGAAGCCCTCTGGGGAACCCTCTAGGCTGAGCTTGGTGCCCCTCTTTTCTCTCAAAGTGCCTCATATGGTAATCATAGTGCCTGATTTCCCCCACATGACTGTGATCTCTTCTAGCACAGTGCTGTGTCTTGTCTCTGTAACTCTAAAACCTGGCAAAACCTGTCTCAAAGTGGATATTGTTAAGTATTTGCTGAATGAAGAAGTGCTTTCCAAAAAGTAGTCTGATGTTTATAAATAATCATCATCTGTGTCCATGCATTTAAAAGGCATCTTGTGAAGGCTTAGCCACTTCCCTGCTCAGATGCACAATGACAGGCGGATCAGGAGTGGAGAGTGGCAGTGACTATGTACCCTTGAATGCAGTAAGACCCGGAGGGGTACAGGGAAAAAGCAGTAACAGAGCAACCTTGGAATATCCTCGCCACCTCCCAGGAAGGGAGCCATTTCCCCAGAGGACAGAGGCCTGTCACATCTTGCCTGCTTAATCTGACAGAAGCCAGCTGCAGGGCTGGGCCTGCCCCCAGGAAGGCGTGCTGAGGCTGGGAACCACATGCTGCTGTTTGCCCCCTGGGGACAGGGGCACAGGGGAAGGGTAATTGACTTGTCTCCCAAATTTATTTATTAATTCCTAGCTGCACCATTTGATGTGGTTTCCAGGAGGCACAACATTGAAGTCGGTTCTGTATCTTCCCCACCCACCCCCACCCCATACTGCTGTGGCCCCAAGGGAGGTGGGTGAAACTCAAGCCAGCCTGGCAATAAGATTTGGCAATTGAGGGGTGGGTGGGGAAACAGAATAAAGAAAAGATGGGAAGTTTGTAACCCAGATATCAAGCGCACATCTAAACTTGCATCCTATAGGAGATAAGGCCTCCTGACCACATCTGAACAAGCAGGGCAGTCACAGAGTACAGGGACAAAGGAAGGATCTCCCCCACCACGAGGAAGGTTACCCTCAGTACAAGAAAAGGGTGGAGCCTGAGAGTAAAGTGTGGGTTTGGAGACTTGGGTCAAGGTAACTGCAGACCCCAGCCAAAGGAAACAGGAGCCAGGCCCCAAGAACCTCCACCATTGACACAAGTCAACAAAGGGCACAGCAGAATGGTATGCTTCATGCAGGTGGCTTCAAATCTTAACTCTCTCCAAATATTTTGGGGTGTTTTGTTTTGTTTTGTTTTGTTTTGTTTGGGGGAGTTGTTTAGTTGTTTTTGTTTGGTGGTACTGGAGATTGAACCCAGGGGCAGTACCACTGAGCTACATCCCTAGCCCTTTTTACCTTTTATTTTGAACAGGGTCTCACTAAGCTGCCCATGTTGGTCTTGATCTTGCCATTCTCCCACCTCAGCCTCCCAAGTACCTGGGATTATAGGCATATGCCACTGTGCCCAGGTAGACTCTCTCCAAAGAGAGATCTCACCTCCTTCCAAGGATGGAAGATGGAGCCAGGAGCGGCAGGCCAAGAGTGAGATAAGGACGGAGCTCAGGAGTTCTCAATGCTTCTCCATGCACACCCTCCTGGCACGGACCAAGCAGGGCTGTGAGCTAAGGATGCAGACTGGTCCCAGGGAGGCAGCTGTGGCTGCTTCTGAGCAGCACAGGCCCATCCAAGACCCAGTGCAGTGGCCTGGCTCCTGACCACTCAACCGCTTACCCGACTCACCCTGGAGAAGTAAGTGATGAGGAAGAAAATGTCCAAAGACCTCAGAAAGTAAGCAGAAATTCAAGTCTGGGGAACCTCACACTGACAAGATAGAGATGCAGAGGCAGGGGGCACCTGTCCTCCAAGATTCTAGGAGACCTGGCCCCAATTCCAATGCTTACAAGCCTGAATTCTACTATGATTTTACTGAATTGGTTCAGTGGACTGATAGCACCCCTGGCCACCCTGCCCCTCACCCCCACCGAAGTTGCCACTCATACCCCCACACAAGGCGAGCATATGGAGCCAGCCTCACCGAAAGTGATGAGGAGGCTCTGTAGCCTCTACTGTTGTTCTCACTGTTGTTCCTGTGGCCTCTCTCATTCCCTTCTCTGTAGGAACTAATTTTTCTCAATTTCGCTCTCAGACTCTTTTCCCCCTCTACCCCACTTCTACTTCCTGCTTCTCTTTCCACTTCCAAAGACTCTCTGAAAGAACAAAAGAATGTCATTTTCAGGAAGGTAAAAGGAACTTGAGAGCATTATGTTAAGTGAAATAAACCAGACACAAAAAGTCAAGGGTCACATGTTTTCTCTCATATATGGAAGCTAGAGAGAGAAAAGGAATAAAGGGGAGGGGAGCTCATGAAATTAGAAGGGAGACCCGTAGAGTAAAGGAAGGGGACCAGGGAGGGAGATAGGGAAGGGAAGGGGAGGCACTAGGGAATTAAATTGGCCAAATTATGTTACGTTCTTGTACAAATACGTCACAATGAATCCCATTATTATGTATAATGATAGTGCACCAATAAAAACTTAATTGAAAAAAAAAGAAAAAGAAAAACAAGTCTCTGTAATGTACTCGGCTAAACCAGGCTCTGCACCCTCACCTCTAGGCCCTGCCCCACAGTGCCGCCGAAATAGTAGCCTGAGATCCAAACTCCTGGAAGTTTCCCTTCCTCCCAGACGCCCCCTACCAGACTCTGCAAGGCTCCCTTGAAAGGAAGAAGTCACAGTCTGCTTCCTCTACTGAACATCTCTGTTCTTGGGCCAGACCAAGGAATTCTTTTTCTCTGTGTCTCTTACCCTCGTCATGGGCTCAGGGCTGGACTGAGAGAGACCCGCGAGACACAGTCCTAGGGTGCAAACTGTAAGGGAATGCCAAAAACCTCAGCAGGCAAGACAACCCATTGAAGCAATATTTTTAAAAATCAAAATTAATGCAAAATATCCACACTGAATGAAATATGAAAAGTTTAAATAAAGACAAGATCTGTATGACAGATACTGTCTTTCGCCTTGGGCTAGAACAAGCAAAGGTTGCTCCTCAGCCTTAGCAGAGGGTGCAGGAGAGCGCAGCTGGCAGCACACAGGGTTGAAGAAGCCTCTGCGCCAAGCAGTACATTGACTTCCACCAGGGCTGGCTTGAGAGTGTGCGCCAGGCCTTCCGTGCAAGGCACCCAGAGAGGAACTGAGGGTCCCTCCTTAGCCCAACCATAACACAACTCCCAAACAGCTAGGACCAGGAGGAACTTCAGCCACGTGGCCAGTCAAGGGCTGGATACTCCAGGTTTCCTGGCACCTGGGGGTGAGAGGTGTAGAGGGGTGGTGGAATGCAGAGGGAGGTCAGAGGGACTGGGGAGGCCAGGGAGTCAGGAGGCGGGGCGGGGGTGGGGGTAGCAGTGGCCTTTCTTCCCTGCAGCTGCCTCAGCTGCCGGGCCTGCTCAGACAGGCTGTCTGGCCTGATGAGCGCTCATGTCAGATGCCAATGGAACCTCCAACCCCCACCCACCCCCAGGCCACTGGGATGCATCAGCAAAGGACACCTGGCTTTGGAAACCCTTTACAGTGGAGGGGAGCATTAGAGGTAGAGCAAGCCATCAGTACAGGGGACCCTGGTCGAGGGACCCAGTGTGCAGGAGCTGGGATCTTGCCTGCATGTTTCAGCTGCAAGCTCGTACTTGCTCAGTTGCGTAGGATTCTAACAGCGTGCCCATGAGGAGGTTCATCCTTTCCTGCTTAACAGAGTCGCGCCGGCTCATGACTGTGCCTCGAAGACTCTGGAATAAGTTTCTTCTCCTGAAAGGAAGCCTGTGGCTGCTCAGTCAGATCACAGAAGAGACTGGCCACCTTCTCTCTCCAGGACCTTCCTGCTGCCCCCAGCCCCAGGCCAAGGCCATTTCCCAGGAGGTTCTCACTGCCTTTCCTCGCAACCAAGGACACACCAGCTCAGAATGAGTGTGAGAAGGTGTGGCTCCAGCCTGCAAAGGCCAGGGGGACCGTGGCTAGGGGCAGGATGGAACCATGACCTCAGGCTCAGTGATGCACCTTCCAGTCTGCTCTGTGTGAGTGCCCTGCACATGCCCACGGTTGACAGGAAGGTCGAATCAGTATCTCTACCCAGTGAGGAGGCTGAGGCAGCACTACCCCAGTCAATGCAAGTCTTTGGTAAGGACAGGTTCAGTGGGCTATACTGCCATCAGGAGTTCTGTCTGCTCCAAGGCCTGAGCTATTCACTCAACATAGACCCCTGAACTATGTGCCAGGTCTGGACATACCCATATTGTACACACATCCAAGCTAGGCAATGCCCCTTACCCCAACATGAGGACTAGATGAAACTCACACTCATGGCTATGCCCTACTGGGCCACATTGACATTCACACACTTATACGAGGTTATGTTCATGTTCAAGGGCTCCTTTGGTTTCTGCCTCTGCCACTAGGGTGACACCCACCCCCATTGACAGATGCTATTTTTTGTTGCCAGTGGATGAACTGCCCAGAGGCCTACTGGAGGGGCAGGTAATCAAGGAGGGCCTGGGAGCTGGAATGGCTCAGGGCCTGGCCTCTCTCTCCAGGCCCATCTGGTCTGATTGTCCTGTGGGTGAAGAGCTGTCTCAAGCTGACACAGTGCTCATAGGTCAGGGGACTCCAAACACAGAAACAAGGCCTGAGGAAGGCCCGAAGGCGGCATGGGTTCAGTTCCGCCACCTTCATGCCCAGGGTTCAGCCACCGGCCCGCCCAGAGCCCAAGCTTCTTTGTCTCAAACAACCCCTGCTTCACCCACCATATGGCCAGGGAGTGCGGCCAGTCTGCCTTCCTAAAACCCCACTTTCATGGGGTCACCTCCTCTTCTTGAGAATCTTCAATAGCTCCCCATTGCCTAAGGATGAACTCTGGCTGGCATTCAAAGCCCTCTTGATAGGCTGGCTTTTCTGCCTTACCTCTGACTTTCCCTTCCCAAACTCCCTGCTTTGGAACCCCTGTGCACAGTAAGACCCTGTCCTTTTCCATCTCTGCAGTTTTCATCCTTCTCAAAGATTCCTACCCCTCCTCTCCCCGTCCTTCCCCTCCTGTTTGCTTCTCTTCCTCTTCCCACTGCCTCATCTCCTCCTCCTGAAATGTCCTCTCCCTCCAAATCGTCCCCAGCCAGCAGGGTCCAGCTAGGAAGCCTTCCCTGAGGCCCATAGCCCCCAGCATGGCTCCTCTCTGCTTCCCCTCTGTGCTATATGCTTTCCCTCATGATACACCATTCCCTGCTGGAGAATTTGCTCTCCAGGCCAGCTTCCCACTCCCCTAGGGTTGGGCCTGGGCCATCTCCTCCTCCCTGGCACAGAGCAGGGGGCACACTGGTAGGACCCTCTGAGGATGGCGCTGCGAGCCTCTCTCACCCCAGCCTGCTCCAGCCACACAAGTTTGTGTGGTTGTCTCTCCCTGGAACGGTGTCTGCAGCCAGCCAAGACTCCCCGCCCCCCACACTTCCTGTTCTGAGGCAGCGGCTGCTGGCCGGGTGGCTCTGAGGCCTTCAGTCAGGCTGAGGCCTGCTCTGCTGGGTGGGAACCACACACATTCCTTCAGAATTAAACAAGGTCCCGCTGGCTTCAGGTTCCCCAGGATGAGGATCATCCGGTTTGCTTTTGGAAGCAGCTTTTTATCCTCCCCAGGCAGTGAGGCCCACTTGGTTCCAAAGGAAAGTCCTTTGGTCTCCGGGGGCAATGACCTCAACAGCCACAGGGAAGGGTGAGAGGTCACATCTGTGGTCATTGGAAACCTGGGTCAAGGCCTAAGACTGCCCTGGGCCTCCTCATGCCTAGTGTTCATCTGTCATACTCAAACACACTTGCATGGGCACAAACACACATCCAAGCAAATACACAAAAATGAGCACAGATTCCCACGTAAACACACATGCATGAACATAACCACACAAAGGCGTGTGTGCATGCAAGTGCACAATATACATGTGTAAATACACAAAGAGAAATGCACAAACACATGCAAATGCTCACACAAAGGACACACACAGACACATACACAAGCACATACTTGCAACACAGGCAAACACACGCCCCACTGCTGCTCTGACTGACCCAGAGGTGGGCTTGTGGCCTAGCCACCCTGATGGGGCTAAGACTCTAGCAAAAAGCCCACCCTCCTCTTTCCAGAAGCGTTGGGCAGGGGGCAAGACTGATTGGATGCATGGCAAGATCATTTTTCACAGCTTGCTTTCAAACAACCTCAGCCCGAGAGACAGAACACTTTTTAGCAAAGACCAAATGAAAGCGTTCCTATCACATTGTCCCCAAGCCATGGCCACATGCAGTGAGAGAAACAACTGAGCATCACAGGGAGGAAGAGAGAATGTGAGACCAAGGCTGGGCCACCACACACCTCTGGGCTTCTGAACAGGCGGCACATCTGCCGTGTGAATGGCAATGTGGGAAGGGGTCAAAGGGCACCCCCCAAAATGTAACTTCCAATGGCACTCCCTGTGACCCTGCTTACTTTACTGACTTTTCCTTGTCCTTATTCTCTTCTCCCAACCTCCCTTGCACTAGCCAGACCCCAAATGTGAGGATCTCAGGGACCCAGATGATCCTGCCCATAGGGCAATGAGATGGGCAGTAAATGCTGCTCTTTAGCAGAGATAGATGGGTCCCAGAAACCTCCTGGGGGTGTGGTCACACCAGCTTTGGCCATGAAGCTTCCAGATTATTCCTGGATGGTTGGACTGGGATGATTCAAGATCACCCCCCATATTTCCTCTGTTGACTGGACAGGTTTTGAAAATAGATTCTGTCAGTGGTCGAAGAATGCGCTCATTACAAGGACCAGAGAATCTATGGTTTCATGACTAGCCCAGTCTAGCAGCTGTTGGAGTCAACCCTTTCCTTTGACTTGATCCATGAAACTAACATTAGATGATCCTGCATAGATTCAGTCAGTTTCGCTAACTTCAGTCACAAAGCCTACTCCAAGCTTGTCCAGGGCCCTGGACAGCCATATGGTCCAGCCAATGTCAGTCCAAAATCATGGCACCTGTATAAGAAAAGATATTGCTTTCTTAGGTACTTTATTTCCATTGATTAGGAAATTATCGTAACATATTAATGATAGTAGAGTAAGTACTTTACTGCCATCTGCAGGAAATCCGCCATAAGGAACCAACAAATTACCCACCTTCGAAGTCAATGAAATTACATAAAAATGAAAGATTTCGGGGCTGGGATTGTGGCTCAGTGGTAAAGCGCTTGCCTCGCATGCATGAGGCCCTGGGTTCGATCCTCAGCACCACATAAAAAATAAATAAATAAAATAAAGATACTGTGTCCATCTACAACTGAAAAAATATTAAAAAAAAAAAAAAGAAAGATTTCCAAATGATTAGTTTCCACAATATAAACAGTGTCCCCTTAGCTGGGATGCCCTTGCATAATCCCATGGCCAACTTTCATGTGGCCTTCATGACCCCCACACTCCCCCAAAACAAAGTTCTACGTCCCAGCACCTCACAATGTGATCCTATTTAAAGACAGAGCCATGAAAGAGTCAGGTAAATTAAAATGGGATTGTTAAGGTGACCCCCAATCCAATCTAACTGGTGTCCTTATGAGGATAGATGAGGACACGCAGAGAGAACAGAGTCCACGTGCAGAGAGGGCCAATGGTGTGCAGCAGCAGCAAGAAAATGGCCAGCTGCAAGCCAAGGAGAGAGGTTTCACTCAGAGGAACCCAGCCCTGCCAGCCCCTTGATCTTGGACTTTCAGCCTCCTGAACTGTGAGAAAACACATTTCTATAATTTAAGCCACCAACATCACCTCTTCCCTAGTGACCCAAACAGTCCCATTCTCCTCATCCCCAACTCAGACCAAAGGCCTCTCTCAAAATAAAATCCTAGGGACAGACAACCATCATCAGGACCTGAAAATGCAGACTAACAGGTCCTTGCCCTGTTAGTTAGAATTATCAGATCTTCAACTTGGATAAATGCTAGAATAGAGCTCACTCCTGCAGAATACAGCCCTGTAAGCCCAAAACACGCCCTCCTTGGGACAGTTTTCCCCGCCACCCAATAGTGCAGAAGGCCCTCACGCAGGAGTTGCCCCTAGCTCTCAGAAGGACCTATATGGGTCAACTTGGACCTGAGCCCTCCTCTCACATGGCATCCCAACTCCAGCCCACCCACAATAGAATAGGATACCTGGGCTAAGGGAAGTCATGCCTTTCCTCTTATCCATTCCAGTAGGGAAGATGTCTGGGAACAGAGAAGCCTTGAAGTTTCCATAAAGGGAGAGTATTTGAATTTCTGTGGGAACTTTCAAGGCTGGCTTCTTTGTTAATCTCAGCAAGCACAGTATCTAGGGCCCATGATTCTTTTAGGTGCCCAGGAAAATGTTCTAATTTTAAAAACACAAGAGGGAAAAAATGCCAAATATTATAATAATGAATACTAATAAGGAGTCTGGCCTAGATTATACTCACCATTATACCAACCTGGTCATAAAGCATAAGTTTTTTTGTTTTTAATAGAGGTTGGTTCTGTGAAGGCAAATATCAGTAGGCCCAGGAAAGCCACACGGGAGCCCTGGGGTTCCCATGCTGGGGTTGGAGTAGCATGGGGGCTCTGCCTCCCTCCTTTTCTGGAGGCTAAGATGTAAGTCCCCCAACAGGTCCCCCAAAGCTGGTGGCTACCTCACATGCATGTGGCAAAACTCAGACTGGAGACCACTGGGCAAAGCAAGGGGGGCAGTGTCAGAGCCAAAAGAGGGTAAGCCCTTCAAGTCAGGGTCAGCAGTTGGCACTGAGCCAAGTGTCTCCCCTTTGTGCTAGAGAAGGGTTTGGCAGCACCTCCTTGCAGAAACCTGCATCCATTCAGGGCATGTGAATCGTGCCATGCAGGCCAGGTTCCAATTAGCCTGCCTGTCTGCACTCAGCTGGTTGCAATTGCGGCCCCTCATGCTAGGGTTTCACTTTCAACATTGATTTATGGGAAACACAAGGTTGCCTGAAATCC
The DNA here is from genome assembly GCA_004024805.1 of Geosciurus inauris. Taxonomy (NCBI): domain Eukaryota; kingdom Metazoa; phylum Chordata; class Mammalia; order Rodentia; family Sciuridae; genus Geosciurus; species Geosciurus inauris. Next base: position 61,996 of record PVHX01006361.1, on the reverse strand, counting down.
ACTTGAATTCCTCCTCTGTGAAGCAATGGTTCTGGGAGGGAGACAGAGGCGCTGGCATCCCAAAGGGTTGGGGGAGATGAAGGTGATGGTGCCGGATGCTGGGATCTTTTAACCAGATAATGATGGAAATGAAATCGCATCAGGAAAGCAAACATCAGCCAAGGCTTTTGCTGGGGCTTCCATATAGGAAAGGAAACACAGATCTGGCAAAAAAGACGTCAGGCCTGCTCTTTGACTAGAGAAGGGAGCTCGTCTTTATTGGTTGCTTGCAGAGGTGGCAATGGCAGCTGGCACTCTGCTCAAGCATTTTGCCCTGTCTATGCTGAAGATAAGTTACTGCAGCTGTTCAAAAGAACACACTAAGGGCACCGTGACCTCAGCAAAGCAAAGCTGACACTGGTTAAGGGTGGCACACACCAAGCCTCCTGGCATCTGCTGCCAGACCATAAGCCAAATCCCAGAAATGCATGTGCCATTTGTCCCATGGCGGTCCCTGTCTCACTGGGCACATCCACTCAACTGGACCTGTCTCCACAGAGGACAATATACCCAATGATCAAGCCACTCTTTGGGGGGCCAGGAGCAGTACTCCCTGGAGAAATGATATATTTGTGCAATGAAATTCTATGCAGCATTGAAAATAAATGAGCCAGAGTCACATGTCAACAGGCACGAATCTCACCCACATGTTGAGAGAAAAACAGCTCTTTGCCAAACACACACTAAAATGACACAATGTATACATAATTTCAAAGCAGGCAATATAACCCTGCAAATACTTTAAGAAAACGTGGGTATATTTTTTTGAAAGGAGTAATTAGTGAAAATGAAAAATCCCAAATAGAAAATGATGGTTATTTCTTTGGGGTGAGGTGCAGTGGAGGGCAAGTATATCCAGGAGTTCACAAGAGGACTCCAACTGAACTTGTCGTTTTATTTCTGAAACTGGTTTGTGGCTCCAAGGGTGTTCATGACATTACTATTTGTTTTGATATATCCGTACTTTATTTACTTGTTATATTTATATTTTGATTTTTATCTTCGTTTTCCTTTTTTTTTTTTTTTTTTGCCTTGGTGTGTCTGATTGTATTAGTGGAGACTGGATCTGAGTGTGGAGCATGAAGAATATGTCCCAGCTTCATGTTGTCTCCTATGCTCCCCAGATCTAAAGTCCCCAAGGAACTTCCTGGGTGGCTCAGTGGCTCTAGGAGCAATATCCATAGGAGAGAAAGAACCCCTGCCTGGCTTGGGACCCTACTTCACTCTCATTGCATCAAAGGATGAGTGCAAAAGGGCAGCAAAGCAATCAGGAGAGACCCCAGCTGCCCCAGAGGGTCCCCACTCTTGGTAGGGATGATAGCAAGCAACTGGGATGGCCTCCCTGTGCTCGAGCTGGGTGAGGAACCAGACCCTAGGATCCTACCTCCAGGAGCCTACTATATCCCTGCAAACCTATTCTCCCAGACCGCCCAATACTCACATGCCCTCAACTCCCCTCCCCCCACTACCTCACAGAAAAACCAGGAGGCCCTGCAGGGCCATGGAGCCCAGCAGCCAGGCCTGGGCCATAGCTGTAGCCACAACCCTAGGGTCACCAAATGCGGCCATCCCCTGCTTCCACTCCAGCTCCTCCAAGAATTGGGATGAAGGCACAGCTAAAGTGCTCCCCAGGCCCAGGGACCTGCCTAAGTCTTCTTCCCACCTGTTCTCTGGACATGTGGCTAACTCCACAATGCCAGGATCTGGTCCTGTCCATTCATTCAACAAACATATAGTAAGTGTCCACTATGTGCCTTGTGCTTGATGGGCACCCGGGATACAGCAGTGAAGAAACAGTCCAGCCTTTGCTCTGAAAGACGCATCAAGTCAAGTTACGGAGTTATGGTAGCAGCAGACCACAGCTGCTGGCAGAACTGGAAGGCTGAATTCAAGGTAGAGATCAGCTAGCCAGACCCTTCTACACATGTGGAGACTGATGTCCAGAGGTGACATCATGCCCAAGGTCACATGGTAATGAAGAGCAGAGCCAGTATTCCAAGCTCTTTCCACACCACTAGATGACCACAGGGATCTGGGATCACAGTGAGGATCCCTCCTGAGCTTGGTGGTCACTGTTAGGCTGGCCTTGGAGAGCTAAACAGAGCCTCAGAACATCTTCTGGTGGCAAAGCGGGGGCTCTGGGTCCTGTGTCCCCCTCCACTTGAGACTGCACATTGATGAGGAGCTGAGGTTGCAGTCACAATGCCACATCTCAGGCCAAACATTGCATTCCCTTCCCCCCAACCTGAGAAGATGAGGTAAAATCCAGAGAATTTAGGATTACCCCAAGACCCAGTGACTTCCTAGTTCCCCACCTGGGAAAGGTACCATGCCCTCCACTTGCAACACCAGAACCCTGGAGGCTGACCTTGACATTCCCTCTTCCTTACCCCACATTCAGTCCCATCAAATGCCTGAGATTGGGGTCCCAGACTAGGACAACCACATCTGCCCTCCCTGCCCTAGCTTCCCCAAGGCCAGGCCCAGAAGGGACTCCACAGGACCTTCTCAGTGAAAGAACAGAGGTCTAGAAAAAAGGCAGCACAATTTAGGCCTGCTACCTGTCTCTCAGGAAACAGGCTACCTTTTCTAACCTCTTAACATACATGTGAGCCTTCAGAGCAACTAGCCAGGAATTCCTAAATTAGTGCAAGGCTGAGGCCCCAAATCACCATGCACGTCTCCAAACGTTGAGAGGAATAGCTCTGCTACATTTCATAGCAGCAGAGGGACAAACCAGTCACAACCAGCCAGGGACGTGTTTTGCTTGGCCCACAGCATGGTTAACGTGGGAATTAGTTGCCAACATGTAACACGAGGAGAGTACACAGAAAATTCCAGATTCGAAACCAGGCAGGGTGGTGCACGCCTGTAATCTCATCTACTCAGGAGGTGGTGGCAGGAAGATCGCAATTTCAAGGCCAGCCTCGGCAATTTAGCAAGACCCTATCTCAAAAATTATGAAGGGCTGAGGATATAATTCAATGGTAGGGCACCCCTGAGTTCAACCCCTAGTACTATAAATGATGGTGATGATAATAATAATAATAATGATACAGATTTGAAAATAAAAGAACTGGCTTCCCTGGGTCACATTCCCCTACCACAACTCTTCCACCAAAAAGGGAGTTGCCTCAGTCCCCAGCACTCCCCAATGCTCCCCAACCCAGAGACAAAGGGACGATTATTGCCTTTCATTGGTGCGGCCTCTCCTCTCAGCAAACTTTCTCCCTGGCCCCCGTGGGCATGGGAGCTTGTGAATCTTCATTTTAGGATCTGGGAATGATGATGCAAGTGAAAAATGGGACTCCGTGCTATGTACTTCTGAAAGGAGGACGGGCTTTCCCTGGCCTGCAGTAGTCAAGCCTGGAGGTGAAGGCCCAAGAATCGGGAAAGGGCCTTCTTCCTTGGTTCTTTTGATCCGTTCTCCCTATACGCAGTGGTCACAAGAGAGAGAAGGAATGGCTGGGCCTTCCCACCCTTACCAGGGCCTGGGCCGGCCCCAAAGACTTCTAAGACGGATGAGGCTGAGTCTCGTTCCCACCGCACCCCCACTCTGGCCAAGCACAGTTGTGTACTTCTCTATGTTTACACAATTTCTATTTGCTCATCATTTGGCAGCCACCAAAGATTTAACGAAATCTCACTGGAGAAAAATATAAGATGGAGACAGTTCTGTGAACGTGATATTGTCCTGCCATTGGGACGAGGCAGCCACAATTTGGTGTGAGCTATGAGAAGATACCTTGTCTCTGTAAATGAGCACCAAGTTCCCTCAGGCACATGTCTTGGGAACCACTGCTCTAAATATCCCGTTACTACAGCTGACAAGGGATGACAAGAAGGAATCGGCCATTAGGGCTGGTCCCTCAGAGCTAGTTATCCACAGGCACCTGGGAGTTCTTTAAGCAAGAGGCCTCTGCACGGAGCCTGCTGTCTCTCCTGCCCAGCCCAGCTTGGTTCCCTGACTGGCCGGGGTCAGCGTAACAGTCGACAGGATGGGGTTGAGGACCACAGAGGTCACCAGGCCCTTCTCCAGCCTATATGGTACATCTCTTTCCTTCTGGCTGACCCTAAGCACTCAACCAGACTCCTGACCCCTGTCACTCCCACAGCCCTTCTTCTCCCCCACTTCTTGGTTCCTTTTCCCTGAAATCCGGTCCTGCTGCAGGAAATGACTTCTCCTTTCTTACTGCCCCAAACTAGCCCACAGAGCATGCTTTTCCCTACAAAGGTGGACTCCCACTTCTACGAGGGAAAACAAAGGAGAGATGATCAAATAACCAACTCTGAAGGGAGCAGCCTGGAGGTCATCTGCCTCGGTAGTTCACTAGTTAAGGTCCTTGGCCCTCCAGAACTAGAGCTCCCTTACCCTGAAGCTAAGTATCCTCCCTTTTAACTTCACCCTCACCCTCTTTCTCCCTCAGGCTTCCTCCTCCAGGCACTTTAACTGCCAACCACCCACTTTCCCAACTTTGATTTATCCCAACCAGAGGGAATGCAAAGTTAGAGCCAGCCGCATCCCCAATACCTTTTTAAAAATCATCCAACACACCCCACAGAACTCTTAGATTTGGAGGCAAACACTCAAATCTGTGCAGTCCCAAGCAGACTGACAGACTCACAAAGGCACCCATTCCCAAGCCTAGAGACAACCAGAGGGCCCAGCCTCCGACACACTGCCACACACCCAGATGCTCAGGAGTCGCCCCAGCAGCCCACCCTGCACTGCAAGCTATTTGGAGCTTCTTTTGAGGAAAAACACTCTGCTCCCAAGAAGGTTCCTGACAGGGCCATTTTTTTTCAGAGAGGTTGGATAAATTGCTTTTGTGCAAAAAATAAACACAAGTGGACTGCATTAGCTGAGCGAGTGACACATTAGTTACAGATGCAGGGCCTGTCAGAACATCCAGGGAACAGCTTTTATTGGGGGAGGGCTGAGAGACTCATAAATAACCGGTTGGCAATCTCACATAAACATTTGTGCGTTCACATAAACACCGCCTACCACAAGGCGGCCCTGCTGCCAGCGGGGCTTGGAAGAGCCCTTTCTGCCGGTCCTTAGAGAATAATGATGAGGCCAGGAGGCGGGGAAGGGCTACAAGCCCCTTTTCTCCCATAGTTCCAACCCTTTGGTCTCTGCAGCAAAGAAGGACAGATCCAAGTTCCTTTTGTCCCCCATATTTTTTGTTGGTGTATTATCACTAAACCTAAGAGTGGGATTTGCAGTCACATGTCTGTATTTGCACATGCTATAACGTATCATTTGGTCAATATTGTTCCCCAGTGTTCCCCACCACCACCACCAAGAGATCCAAGTTCTAAATCCTAAGCCTGGCAGAGAAAAAGGGTCAATGCCCAACCCCGGTGGAACAACTGATCCATTTTCCCCCTTGACAGAGCTCGCATTTACTGGCCCAGGAAGGGGAGAATAGGGTTCGTCGTTGTATTGGAGCTGGCCTGCTAACTAAGGCCAAGTGAGGAACTGGCAAGCAGCTTGGAAACGCCTCCTCAGTACTGCTCCAGTGGTTCCCATCAGAATCACTGGGAAAGCGGGATGAGGCCAGTATGCCCCCTCAGCACCAAGGCTGAAGGCCAGAGAAGGTGGCACCAGCCCTGTCCCATCCATGTCACAGGGGTGCCTGTGCTTTCTCCCATTGGTGCCTCTCTCTCTCTCTCTTAGTCCTGGGGATGGAATCCAGGGCCTAACCCATGGAGATTTGGGCTTTTTTTCTTTCTTTTCTTTTTTTTTTAGGGAAGATAGTATAGGGAGAAAGAATGTTCACAGGCCCCAAGACCTCCCACCACAATGACTGGCTCCAATAACCAGCTCACCCTCCCATAGTTCAATAACTTTCAATTGGTCCTCCATTTTCTACCTCATAAAAGGCCAAAATCCTTAAGCCAAGGGTCTCCTTCTTTAGTTCATTGTATTCCTTGTTCTAGTCTCATCCTTCCTTCAACCCAACTTTCCCTGATGTCCCTCAGACACCTCCAGCCACAGTGAATTCAGTCCTCATTCATGCACTACAGTTTTAGGCTATCCCTTTGTCCCTCCCTCTTCTGAGAACTTTTTTTTTCCCCGGAGGCCAGGCTCCCCATCCAACCCATCCTTTCAGACTCCGCTCAAAAGCCACTTCCTCCTAAGCCTGTTTCTCCCTCTTTGAACTAGGGGAGAACTGTTCAGTTCTTGCTCTCAACTATCCTTCTGGTTCTATTATTTGTGTAGCTGCCTGTATCTCCCTCCAGAGTTTACACTCTCTGATCTGTGTCAAATTACTCTCTGAGGGTTCCCTTTCCCTTCCCCGACACCCCCTCAACACACACCTACCCAATGCCTGACACATGGCATTATGTTGAATCAGAGAAGAACAACAGGGATGGTGTCTGACTCATGATCACAAGAGCGGTGGGATGTGGGCTGGGGTTGTAGTTCTGTGGTGGAGTGCTTGCCTAGCATGTGTGAGGAACTGGGTTCGATTCTCAGCACCACGTAGAAAAATAAAGTTATTATGTCCAACTACGACTAAAAGTATTTTTTTAAAAACACTGGTGGGGTGTGGTGTTGGTGTTGGGAGAAGGGAGATGGATGTAGTGCTGGAAATTGGCCCATGAATCCTCCCCTGGGCAACCTCCCTTTTGGCTTTCATTTTGCAGCTGAACAACTCTGCTTTGGAAGAGAAATTAAGATGCCAGGCAGGTACAAACACCCAGCACCACAGTTCTAGTGAATAAACCACCGTCCAGGCCCGTTTTCCCCATCAGCCAATGGAATAACGCTTTATGAGGAAATACAAAGTGGAGGAATCTTGAAGGCTCTTTGGCCAGGGCATCCCTCAGGAGAGAACACAATGCCGCCATCACTTATTGCATTCAATATTTTCACTTCCAGCCTTATTTTTATAGACATTATTTCATAGGCTGCAGCTTAAACACAGATGGAAAAGATTCTGGCTTTGTAATAAGAGATGGTTTATGGTGGGCCTGCCTGCTGCTCTGTGTCTCTGAGTAGAGGCGCATTATCATGTCCTTAGGTGGGGCTGGGAGAAGCCTTTATTGTGTGTATGGACTTTGATCCAACAATTCTGCCTTCATCTTTTCCCCATGGTCAGGCCCTCCGGATACTCCCAGGGGTAAGAAGTGACAAACACCATGGTGGGCCAGGGGAAGGAGGGACAAGCCAGCCTTTGAAATGCATTCCTGGCTCTGGCTGGATCTGTCATTCTTTGGGTCTTCAAAGAGTCTTGATCCAGAGACTTAGGCTTAGACCCCAGAGGGCATAGTTGAAAGGGGACACTCTGGTGTTAGCTGTATGACTCTGTGTTGTGTGATATGCATTGCCTTTTGTGGGGAGCAGGAACTGGAGTACTTAGAAAATGGAGCTCCTTACTGCCTCTCCTGTCCCCCAAGCTGCTGTCTCCCCTCCATGCTGTGTCACGATGAGCTTCACGTCAGCAGACATCCTTAAAAGCTTGACTGGACCTGTGGTGTTCAGTCTGGTGTACCAAGCTTGGCTTAACCAACCTCACTTGGGTCCACGTAAACGAGATTTCTGGAGGAGAGAGACCAGGAAAGACATGTAGAGGGACACAAAAGGGCAAAGGAGAGAAGGAGGGACAGAGAAGGACGCAGGAAGCATTGCCCAGGCCAGAGCTGGGGGTCAAGCCCCAGAAGAGAGGCCCCAGCCCATCGGATGTGTCTTGGCCCAAGGTGTGGCCCACACATGTCCACAGATTCCAACAGCGCAGGGCGGAGGCCAGCCTCCGTGCCTGCAGGCAGCAGGCCTAATGGAGCCTGGGCAGGCGGCCTTGAAGACGTGCCTTGGCAGCCCTTCTTTCTTTCCTCTAGGGATTAGTTTTCAGCAGACTCGAAGAAGCTTTGGGAGTATGTGTCAAGAGACACTGGGGACTTCTGGCTGGTGGGGAGAGAAGAGGAAGGAGCAGCCAGGAGGGTCAGTGGAAAGTGGAGGGAGGGAGGAAACAGCTGGGCGGGGGAGACCCCATTGCCAGGGATTCCACAGGGAGGGGACGCTATGTGGGTGAAATGTCTGTGACAGACTGTCCTCAGGTGTCTTCATCCTCGGGGCTTGTAGGGAGACCTCTGTTGGAAGGGGTGACCCTCCTTGTCGCTCTGCAGAAGTGGTTCCTTTGGTTTTTATTAAACAGACATTTCTGTATTGTGTAACTGCAGAGGTAAGATTCTGGGGGCCATGTTTAGGAGATGCTTGAGTGTTCTGATTACCCCAAGTCTTCCACCCCAATCAGGCTCAGACATGCCAACCATTTCTGTCCTGGCAGAGAGATGTCACACTGGTGGCTCAGTGATAGAAAGCTTCAAAACAGGAGTGGGTGAGGAATCTGCTTCAGGTGGCAGACAGCTTCCGGCTGATAGTGCCTACCACCTGAGCTGCTTGAGAAATCTGGCCCAGGTGCCTCATAACTAGCCTAAGGAGCTATATTCCAGGAAATGTTATCATCAGATATGGAGGACCCACTATTGTCTAATGGCCTCCCTTCCCTAAGGGAACAGCATCCCCCACTCTAAGACTCCTGGTGAGCCCACAGTCACAGATCTCCCTAACCCATGGCCCTGAAAAGCAATGTAAGTCCTGGATTTCTGCTTTCAGACTTGCCAGGTATGGGAACCCATACATTCCGTTTTTGCTTAAGCCTGTTTGAATGGGTCTTCTATCACTTGCAGCTAAAATGTGCCAACTAATACACCAGGCTAACAACTAAGAAGTGTGCTTTAAACCAAAAACTAAAAGTAAGAAATACTCTTCCAAGGATAGAGACCCACACACCTCTGGCAGAGAAGCAAAGAGAACTGTACAGAATGGCTGGAAGCAACATTGTCCTTAGATGTAGGCAAGAGAAGTCTCGACACAGCCCTTAATTTGGAGGGTCCACATTTCACACATGCATTCATGTACACACATATACATGCACACTCATACACACACATATGTACACACACAAAAAATTCAAAAATATAGAAGCCAGGCATGGTGGTGCATGCCTGTGATCCTAGCACTTTGGGAGGCTGAGACAGGAGAATCGAGAGTTTAAAGCCAGCCTCAGCCACAGCAAAATGCTAAGCAACTCAGTGAGACCCTGTCTCTACATAAAACACAAAATAGGGCTGCAGATGTGGCTCAGTGGTTGAGTGCCCCTGAGTTCAATCTCCAGTACAAAAAAAAAAAAAAGGAACACATGAATACCTCTCTCCTTTGGTATCCAGCATTCAGCACAAGCCAGATGATCTATATCCCTAAACATATGCTCCCATGAGCAACATGGTTCAGGCCCCAGGGAAATGCCTCACATCTTCCATGTTGTGTTCCTGAATCAAAACAAGACTTCGTCTAAATGCTGTGCAAACCTGTGGGTTATGTGTTTCATCAGAGATGGACACTGCTTTGGAGTGTAGGGAGGATTGAATGGTGGAAACTTGTAGGCAGAGAAAAGGTGGGTTCATTAAGGAAACCTTTCTCACAAATAGGAAGAACGCAATAGCAGTAGCATTTCCCAGGGGTGGCAAGGGCACAAGTTCGTGCTTCTCTTTGTGGTTCAGAGGTACTCACAAATTAGCACAGAATTTGCTACAGTTGCACAGGGAAGCTGAGGAAATTTTTCCAGCATAAATAAGTCATAATTCTCCTACATTTGCACCTATGTGTGTCAAGATGTAACATGCATGAAGGGTGATACTGATTCTTTGCGCTGGCAACTAAACAGATGTGGAACAACACTACAACTGCGAATGATTTTATTTTTATAAAAACATTAAGATTTCATTAAGTGTTCAAGATTCAAATTACAATTCAGCTTTACTTAAACATCTTTTTCCCCCTGATATCAGGTATTGAACCCACTGGTGCTTTACCACTGAGCTACATCCCGATCCCTTTTATTTTATTTTATTTTTTTATTTTATTTTAGAGATAGGGTCTCACAAAGTTGCTGAGGCTAGCCTTGAACTTGCAATCCCCTTGCCTCAGCCTCCTTGAGTCACTGGGATTATAGGAGTGTGTCACCATACCCAGACTACTTAAATATTTTGTTTAAAACTATCTATGTATTAGATGAGAGTTACCAGTTATGTTTGCCTTTTAATGTTAAGAAAACTTGAAAGTCTTAAAGAAAAATAACATTTTATTTTATGAGAATTCATTTTAAGATTTGGTTGTTTACAGTTTAATTTTCATTTTTATTAAAATGGGTGCCATTTTTGTGCTGTTTGGGTTATCTACTGCTACATAACAAATCCCCAAACTTAGTAACTTAAATTATTATTATCTCTCACAGTTCTGTGGGCTGACTGGGTTTGCTTTGTCAGGGGCAGATCTCTCATGCAGTTGCAAGCAAATGGTGGTAGGGACTAGAGCCAAATGCAGGCTCATCTGTACTGTACCGTCCAAGATGGCAGCCTCTTCATCCACATATGGGATGGCAGAACAAGTGAAATCAGGTTGAATATATTGTTTGCTCTATGTGACCTTTTTATGGTTAGCTTGACTTCCTCACAGTAGAGCAGTCTCAGAGGAGTCAAACTTTCAACACCATGTCTGGCTTACCCCAGAGAGAGCATCCTGAGAGACCCAGGTGAAGCCAAAAGGTTTCCTATGACCGGTCCTCAGATGTCATGAAGCATCACTGTCACTGCTTCAACGGGTCAAAAGCAAGTCACAGAGTCAACCCAGGTTTAAGGGAGGGGACTATATAAGGTGGTGGATACCAGGAAGTATGGTTCCTGGGAGGCTATCTTTGGAAACCATCTGCCACAGCCTACTCTTGGCTCCCAGTGAATCACACACCTCCAGCACGTGCTGTGCACTCACTTTCCAAAGACCCCAGGTCTCAGCTTTTATTACGTCACCAGGTTCAGGCTCCAAATTCAAATTTGCCTTTTAAATCAAGTCCAGGTGTACAGATGAGGCCTCTCAGGTGGAGTTCCTTGAAGATGGTTTCTCTTAATCTGAAGATCCGTGACCCAAGAGATAAGTCATCTTCCCCTGTGCCCAACACACAACAACTAGGCTGGCACAGGATAACTGCAATCAGTGTCCTCATCCTAAAATAAGGAGAAATTTGCACAGACCAATTCCAAAATCAAGCCAAGCACATGTCACCAGGTCCTTTGTTGGGGGCCTGGTCCTATTCTCTAGAAGGGGTTGCCCCTGGCTCCCTACTCTTAATTACCACTTCTTTTCCATAAAAAATTACCAGTGTTTGCAGTCAAATACCTGCCTTCTCTCAATGGCTTCATACTCATAGAAAAGATATTTTTATTTTGACCATCTATGTCTCTCTCAATCCAACGTGGTGCAATTATTTCAAAACTGTTGTGGGTTTCTTATATACCAAATTATAACTTACTCCATTAGACAAAGTCACAACTCTATTTACTTCCAATAAGGCCCTTCTCTACTTTAAGCAGGCCCTGTTGTTTATCAGAGCGGATCTAAGAGGTACACCCATAAGGTTCTCAGAAGCCCTATTGTTTACCCAATGGATCTACAAAACACGATCTTAATTTTTTTTTCCTGAGGTATTAACAAATGGTTTTACAGACACACCCTTGGCTTCATCTTTACCTGAGACCAAAATTTACTGGCAACACCTGGATTTTACCTTTTCCCTGAAGCCATTTCTTACACTGAGACTCTTTTGCTGGAAAAATAGTACTGAGTTCCTTATATTTCCTAAATTCTGCTCAAACACTGAACAATTCCTTCTTTAGTTCATCTATATTTTCCTATCTTAGCAGAGTCAGCTGGAAGAAGCTAATGGACACTTTCAATATTCTGCTTGGAAATCACCTTAGCCAGAACCACAAGTTCATCTGGGGCCCTTTCTATCCTACATCATGGCAGATGAAGGTCTCACTTAATTCCATTGCCAGTGATTGTCTCAGGTGTTCTTTTCTCCAGAATCTAGTAAGTTTCTTCACAGTCTTTCAGGACATCAGTAGCATTGTCCTCAAAGCTCCTCAGCATCTTTCCTCCAACTGTCCCAAAGCACATACCACAGGCTTTAGGGTTTTCTTACAATATCACATCCTTCTAACGCAGTGGAATGGGCCTTCCAAAAAGGCCCCAGTCAACAGGACCTCCTGGTATTTAATCCTGTGAGTTCCTTCCACAGGGAATCTGGGCTGGCCTGTGACTCCTGCTAACAAATGCGGTGCAGTGGAAGTTTTGAATGTGTCCTTCAAGGTAACTGACAGCTCCCTCTTCATCCCTTCTGAAAGACTCACTTCTGGGAGACCTCAACACCTTGTAAGAAGCCCCACTGAAAAGGCCAGCTGCTCTACTACACAGAAAGGCCCAGAGATGACACAAGAAAAAGGCCAGCTCTCCCTTCATCCCAATGGAGCCTCCTCACAATTCCAGCCCCACCCACCACCCAGCCACAGCCTCAAGAGGATTCCCAGGCAGGTGCACAGAAGAGGTGCCCAGCCAAGCCCAGTCAACCCCCAGAACCATGAGAGATAATAAAATGATGGTTGTTTCAAACCACTTAGTTTTGAAGCATCTATGGCTATGGAGCAATAGATGACTGAAACAACCCTGAATCCAGCTGTATTTTATTTTTAATCCTTTAGAGCACTACCATCACTAGTACACAAATTATGAGTTCCCTATTATAAAGTCATGATTGTTAATTTTGCTGAAACTGAGGCAAGAAAATTAAGTTTAAAGAATATGTACATATAATTTACATATATATGAATTACAAATGCCTTTGTTATTACTCATCCAAACATCACTAGCCCATCAACGGAAACTCTGGTATGCTTAATAATAATGAAATTCAGTTGTCTTCAGTAGTTTGCATGCTGTGCACCTAAAAATCATAACATTGCATGTTTTCCATTTTATCATTTTGAAGGTAAATTTTTCAAGGATGAAGAATAGAGAATATTTTATTCAAATTTATTGGCTTGATTTGTACCTTTTCAGTATTAGAATATACAGTCTGGGGTGTCTCCCTTGATACTCTTCTCCAGGGATGAATATGACTAAAAGTAATGAAATGGGTGTCTGTAGGACTACGTTCAGCAGCCAGAAGAGAAGTTAGGAGAACCTGGGCAACCAGAAGAGACCAGAGTGGCATGGAGCTGGAGCAGGATGCTGAGAAGCCCCTGCCCCTCTGTGGAGCCAGCCACTGCTCCGCTGGCCAATTCTGAGTGGCCTGGGCATGCAGAGGGCCAGGCATGGGAACACAACAGTGTGATACCAACCCCCGTTGGACCCCCCTCAAAGCCTCCAGTGGAGGACACCTAGCCCTAAGATGAAGGTGAGGAATGAGAACTGGAATTGGGAAAGTACCAAGAAATCAACACAATCACCCATGAGCAGTATCAAGCACTCACAGAGGACAAGGTGGGGAAGAGGGCTGAGTCTTGAGGTCCTCAGACAAGGTCAACCTTCAATTTACCTGAAGATACCTGAAGACATGCCTAGTCTCCTTCCCAAAACCCCCAAAGAGTAGACACCTGTTTAAAAGTCTGTGATGGAGTCTGTGTGCAAGATGGTAGGCGTCTATCAGCAAGGAGGCAGAAGAGCCGCTGGTTACATGTACTGAGGCCAGGTGACCTGGACTGGAATTCCAAGTTTACCAATTAACTAGCTTTGTGACTGTGGGTTAACCTTTATGCGACTCCATTCACCCATCTATTAAGTGGTGTAAATAATAATAGCTACCTCATGAAATTATTGTCAGAATTAAATGACTTTATTTTTTTTAGCATTATAAAAAGCTTACAGTATAATAAATTTTCAGTAAGTGTTTGTTATAATTATTATGTATGACTGGGTATAGCCACATCTACAAGTATAGATTCAAGTACTTTGATATAAAGATACATAAGTACTTTTAAGTATCTGATAATGAGGATGAACACCTTGGGTGTCTATCTCCAGGATAATACAAACCACTAGGATTTATGATATGCTTAGTGCATCAGGCAATAGTCTTAGAGTTGTACAGGCATTTGCAAGGACACACACCTACACAGAAAGCTGAATGACTGAGCCCACGTCCAGACACAAGTGAAAGTGAGTCCCCATGAATGTGACCATCTGCCTCACCTCTGCCCTGGGTGACTCCATCCTGAATTGCCTATACCATCTTTATTCCCATAGGAAAGGGCATGAGGAGCCTGGACCAGAGCCCACCAGTCACCTTCCTCACATCCCATCAAAGGCTTGGTCTTGCATTGGCCCTGAGCTAAGCACCTCTTCTGCAGAGTCCATGAGCTCAGAGAGCGTTCCTGCTGGGCTAGGCTGCCTTTTCAAGTATGTCTTTGTTGTTTTGATGTTGTTGTCTGGTTTTTGTTTGATTTTGTTTTCTTCTGAGTAGCTGATTCACTGCACCCTCCCTGGGAAGGACAGAGTCTAAACTAGCTAGGGGGTGAATTCCCCTTATGGACAAAGCCTTCCCATTGTTCCTGTTAGGTTGGTTTCGTTTGGTTCCATTACTGAGTGTGTTGGAAACATCTCGAGCACAGAAGGATGATATATGAAAGCTTATGGATGTGCTTTGCTCTTTTGCCTTGATGAGGACCCATAACTTCATATTCATTGGCCTGAAGCTTCCATCTCTTAGACACGGCTTTGACAGAGGTAGGAAAAATGCAGTCATGTTTGGCATCTGACTTGCAAAATTAGATTATGCTGCAAAGTCTGCTAAACCGGGCTCTTCTCTCGAGAGAAGGGATTCTTTGGATTCCTGCATCTTTCTCCTCAGGTGTGACCATGAAATTTTGTGTAACAGATGCCCAGGCCAGAAAAGCAAGAGTTTTAGTCTTCTTCTTGCCTGGGGATGGTGGGAACAGGTCTAAGAGGAAAACCAACAAGGGGAACCACATGATTGCATCTGGCCCACTCAGCCCTCCCAGGAGAGAGAGGCCCTGGTCCCAGTCTCCCCCTTGGAACTCTGGGAAGAAGTGGCATCCCGACTACTCCAAATGGACCCAGCCTCTGCCTATGACAAGGCTCCGTGCAGCACAGAAGCCTCAGAAATTCAGTTGTCTCAAGCCAGCTTCAGATCCCTTGGGTCCTGGCTGCTGAGCTGTCAGCTAGCAGACCAGCAGGGGACAGAGTGGCACAGCAAGGGGACTCACAGGAGGGGAGGGAGCCAGGTTCAGTGGGGCTTAGGCCATCTCAGTAGGGAGTAGACCATGAGTTACATAAATTCAGCTTCAAGTGCAATCAGTGGCAGGGGGAGACAGTGACCCTTGCGGCCCTTGCCGGGAAACCAGCGGTCACCACACCCCAGGATCCCAACTCTTTCCTCCTGCCAGATGTCACACAGCTGCCCTTGTCTGTCCACACACCCTAACACCATTTTAGTGGGAGAAGCTGGGGAAGGTAATCTGAGACATAAGCACTTTTATGCAAGAGAAACTATGATTGCTTAACAAGACAGGCTTAACTCTGGTCCCATGACGTTTAAATCAAGTTGAACATTTCATTGTTTTTCTCACTAATCATCGTGCGGGCGGAGGGGTTTGGGAGAAAAGCCAGAGTAGTTACAGACCAACAAAGAAATAAGAAAATTTATTTTTTTTCCTGCACAAATGAACTGTAGCATGAATTAAACTTCTCAAACTTGTTGTACACATCAAAATAAAGGACTAACCACTGCTCCACTGAAATGCTATCTGGTTTTTCTAACTGAAAACATTTACCCCAAGAGAGGGTAAGTTCTTGCCCTCTAGATCCCAAACTGCCTCCTCCAGGAAGGGTGAGACACTATGGTTTCCAAAATGAACAGGTTGATCTTTCAGCTCAATAGCTTACATCTGCTGGGCACAGTGGCTCATGCCTGTAATCCCAGTGGCTCGGGAGACTGAGGCAGGCGGATCTCAAGTTCAAAGCCGGCCTCAGCAAATTAGCAAGGCTCTAAGCAGCTCAGTGAGATCCTTTCTCTAAATAAAATATTAAAAAGGGCTAGGAATGTGACTCAGTGGTTAAGTGCCCCTGGATGCAATCCCTGGTACCAAAAAAAGAAGAAAAAGAGCTCACATCAGCACCTCTACTCTCTCCTCTCTGCTGGCTGATCTGTGCTTTTTTGAGTGGAGAAACAAAGTTTTTGTTCTGGTCCCAAGCCTGCCTCGTCCTCGGGATTTTGGATCCCTCCTTCCCTTGGCCTCTTCCTGTCCAGGGAGATGGGAACGTAGGCTGTGAATCCCACGAAGAACTAATTGAGTCCTACACTAGTCTGGATGGAGACGAGCACATGCAGAGGGCGATGCTGCCACCTGCTGGCACTTCCAGGAAAAACAACCCAAGTCAGCAACCAGATTCCATTGGCCTTGGAAGGAACAGTGCCAAGGGTAGGTTGCACCTGAATGATTCACTTTTCCTTTCCCAAAGTAGCTTCTCCACTATTTCTTTATTTGGTTATCTCTATGCAGGTTGGAGCAAGACCATTATCCCACATTTTTGGTGGTTTTCTAATGGGACAATCAGCGATTGGTTCTCATTCACATTGACTGTCTAGAACTTTGGAAAGTGGTAACGGAGGACAAAGATTACCAAAGTGCAGAGCTTGTTTAGTGAAACTTCATTCTCATTGTGCCTCCTGGACAAGTGCACAGGGAGACCCTCTGGGACATTCCTTCTTCCTTTGGCCCAGACACCTTTGTTGAACCTGGTATTTGATATGTACGTCTGGAGTCCCCTTCTCCTTCACTGCAAATTTCCAGATCTCTTTGAGGGACATTCTTCTTGAAGCCCACTCCAAGGATGCACTTGCGAATGCTGGTGGTGCATTCTCAGGTCACTGCCTGGCTAATGGCAGAACTGCTTGCTTCTTCTAGCTATCCTTTATGGAAGCCATTCTGCCTGGCCCCAGTTGGAAATACACCATCCCATTTTATGGTGAGGAAACTGACACCCAAGAAAGAGCAGCATGCTTGAAGGCAATGCTTCATCTCCCACCTCCCAGCCAAGAGCTGTGTCCCCTCCACATGATGCTCAGAACAGGTATCCCCTGTGAATAAGGATGTTGACCATCCTCAACATCCAAGGAGGCAGAGCGAGGGGGTGAGGAGCATGCCTTTCCCCCTGCTGGGACCAAGGCTGGAAGCAGCAGTAATGACCCTGGAGTTGACCCTGGAGTTGACAGTGACTCTATTTCCAAAGGATTTACAAGCTGTACAAACAGGACATTTCAGCTGTTTTGGTGCCACTTTCTATAGCACAGGCAGCTGGCTACCAAGCTAAGAAAAGCCTCCCTGATCAATGGAGTCCTCCACCGCCTGAAGGGGTGGCTGGTGCTGGAGAACTCACCTTGGTGGTCTGGTGGACTGGGCCCCCTTGGTCCCCGTTGAGAGCTTTCAGTCTTACAGTCTCCCTAGATTCCCAGTCTCCAGGATCTGCATTTTTGCAACCCCAGCCCTGGAATTACTCAGATCATGCCCTGGGACTCCTGTGCATTTAGCCAAAAGACAAGGGTAACCAGACTGTAGGCAGAGTGTGCTCCACTCGAGTCCCAGTGGCCAAGTCAGTCCCCCAGACTCCCTTCCCCAGAAGGAAGAATCCACTTCCAGAGGCTGGCTCCCCTCAGCCTGCTTGTCTTGCCTTGGATACCTGTAGACTGGTGGAGCCAGGCTGAGGTAGGCCCCACCTACCACTTCCCCATCACCTTCCCCATTCACTGAAGCTCTTTGAGGGGCTTCAGTGAACTTCTCCATGATAAGGGGCTGGGAATGGCTTGACTGTAGGAAGCATTAAAGAGCGGAGCAAAGCCATGGTCCCAGAGTTCAGGCACAGTTTTATATACTGACATCACTACCGCAGGCCAAGCCCATGGTCAAGCATCTGATGCCTAGCTCGTTGCAAGCATGGAGCTGGTAAAAAGACTTTGTGGATGTTTGTGGAAGGCGAGGCTGCTTTCTGATGAGCATCTCCAAAGCCTAAGTCCTGGGCTAGGCCCATGGATGAGTCCTTACAGACAAAGCAGGTGGTGAAAGAGCCAGCTCCCAAAGGAGCCATTTTCCAAACAGCAAATGCAGTCTGGTGCCCATGGGAGCTGGTTTTTTTCTGTGGCCCCAGGGAAGATGTCCTGTGGTCAACTTCTTTCCCTTGCTGGGGCACCTGGGGCTCCAGACTCTGGCTCCTGGTTCTTCTAGCCCAGGCCTTTGCTCAGGCAGCCTGTAGGACAGAAAGGGCCTCTGCTCTGCCCGGCCCCTCCCACTGGCGCCCACTTGAGGGGGGCAACTCTCTGTTTTTCCAGGAGAGGTGACTTGGGCCCCTGTTAAAGCCACAGAGAGATTGCCCTGCAGGCTGGGGATGGATCCTAGGGAGTGGAGATCCTGTGACTCCCCTACCCACGCTCCAGCGCCCAGAGGAACCATCCGGGACGGGGCCGCAGCGCCACCGTGCGGTAGAAGGCTGTCTCTGCAGCCCCACGGCAAAACACCTAGGAGGGACTGGGGGCAACTTTGTCACTCCCATCTCCTCTGTTTCACAGATGTTGGAGCTTGGGCAGTTACCTAACCTATTGAGCCTCAATGTGCTGTCTCCAAAATGGGAGAGATATAAAGGGTTGAGGAATAGTTAGGTAATAGAGCAAGTGGAGCAGCGGCAGGCGCAATGCAGGTGTTCAAAAAAGAACGGTTTCCTCACTGGTTGTAGAATGAGAGGCTGTTTCCTAGTATGAAGAAGACTAGCGCAGAGTCGAGAAAGGAAAAAATCAACAGTGGTGTTTTGAACGAGTTTAGGCTGCTTATGAGTCCTCCAGGTGGAGGTGGCAAGAATGTCGCTGGAAAGTGCTGACTTTGTACAGAGGAACAGAGAAGGACACATTGGTTTATCCCCAGCCCAGTTTAACAGATGGTAAGATTCCAGTAATTTTTAGCTTGGCCAGAAAGAATGCTGCCTTTCCCTGCTGAAAGAAATTCTCATTAAGAAACTTCAAAGATTGAACATCAAAGTAAATGCCATGTTACACAACAACCGCATAGGTCAAGACTTCTTTTGCCTACAAAGGACAAACACTCAAGTCTAACTGTTTAATACAAAAGGGCAATATTTTTGGCTCACACTCAAACCCGAGAAAGTGCATGGGTGAGACCAGACTTAAGAACCAGAGAGGGAGACACCTTCAGATCTCTCTTTCTCTGCTTCTCTCTAATGTCACTTTCCTTCTCCCAGTCCTCTCTCCTCCCAGACCCACCACCCTTGGGGGATGGCCTGGGGATAAATCAATGTGTCTTTCCCTGTCCCTTTGTCTGTCCCAAGTGCCTGACTATGCTGGTTGGCCAGCAGAGAAAATAAAAACAATTAAAGAGAGTTCAGTTTTATACTTTAAGTTAAAAAGAAGAAAAAAGATTTTAAAAAAAAGGTATAGAAGGAAAAGTTAAGAGGAAGATATAAGGAAATAAATGAAAAGACTAAGATCAGAGGCAAAGACGTAATAAAAATTTAAAGGGAAAGAGTGTATTCATTACCAAAAGATTTTAAAAGAATGAAATAGTCAAAGCAGAAAAAAATAAGTTTTAAGAAACATTCAGACAAGAAAATAATAATCAGTCAAATAGAACAAGATGATTTTCAAAATTACTTAAAAGGTTATAAGATTAAAATAAAACAGAAATAAGTTAAGCTAAAGGCAGAACAGAGTCCAGGAGCCAGAAGAGGCAAGGGAACAAGGAGTTTCCTGGGCCTCTCCAAGTTCAGGACACCTGGCAGGCTGAGCAACTCTGCCGGTCATACCTTGTGCCCGAGCCTCCAGTAAGTCCTGCTTCCTTTGATATCAATCAGGAAACACATTCAGTGAGGCCTCCCTAGAATTAGAGCACATTATTTGCATGAACCATCTAGCATCCATCCACCCTGCCCCTCACACCACTGCCTTTATAATGTGGATTCTAGATGCCTCATGTCCATCAATCATCATCTCAGAAACATCCTTAAAAGTGATGTTGCACAATCTGGAAATGTATAATAGGTGGATGGATGGACATATAGATATAGAGATATAAAGATTAATAAGAGATAGGTAGATGGATAGACAGATTAATAGATAAAACCAGTCCTCCAACTTCTAAAATCCATCCCAGAGACACACAAGCAAAGTTTCCAAAACAATGTGTGACTAGAACTCCTCCCTGCAGCACCACTGTCTATGACCTCACACCAGAACACTGAAACCATCCAAATGTTCCCTAGCAGAGGACTGGGTGACACTTGGTGGTACATCCACATTAAGAGAGTGGTGCAAAGCTGTGATAAGGAGTGAGGAAGAGTTCTAGCTGCAACTTTGAAAGGATCCTCAAAACATATTAGTGAGGTCAATAAGGAATGAAATGGCATTTGAATGAAAAGAGGGGGATGTAAAATACAAAGGTGTATTTCCTTATATTTAAAAAAAATAAACAATAAAAGAATAAGGTAAAAAGTCATTTTAAAATAATTAAAAATAAGTCAGGCATGATGGCGATGCCTGTCATCCCAGCCTCTTGGGACGCTGAGGCAGGAGGATCACAAGTTCAAAGCCAGCCTCAGCAACTTAGCAAGGCCCTGAGAAACATAGCAAGATCCTGTCTCAAAGTAAAAAAAATATTTAAAAGGGCTGGGGATGGGACTCAGTGTAAGTGTCCCTGGGTTCAATCCCTGATACCAAAAAAAAAAATTTTTTTTTGAATTGGAAATATAACTAAACTCAAGATTTCTTTTTCTCATTTAAAAAAACCTGAATTTCCTAGCTCTGCCCACTGAAAAAGCCTAGATAATGTGGCTACCATGGAGTACCAGTAAGAAACTCTAGCACACAGATTATAGTCTCTAAGTAACATTTTCCAACAAAAGAAGCCAGGCTTCAAGGAGAAATGACTTATTTCAGATTTGAAGGAGGAAATGTACAAATTATTTTGGAATATCTTATAGTGACAGAAACAAGGAGACTGTGAAAATCTTGAAATTGTGTCAAAAATATCCAGGAGCCAAACTGATATGACTTTCTCTGGCCAAATGGAATAAATGAAGTAGCAATCATGATAATGAGGTCAATTAATTAACCCTAACATTTTCACACCCCACAACAGAGCTTCAAACTATATAAAGCAGAAAGAAATAAAACTAAAAAGAAAAAGGGAAAAATCTGTTATAGTTAATCTTCTCTCAATGATTGACAGAAGAAATAGGTGGAAAATCAATATTATATATATATATACGATCAATATATATATATTGATCAATATACAATCAATAACAGAAAGATATCTGGAAGATCTTCAAATGTCTGCAAACTAAGTTCATATCCATGGATTAGAAAGGAAATCAAAAGAACATATTTTGAACCAAACAAAAATTAAAACATGGTGCATTTGTGGGAGGCAGCTAAAGCAGTAGTACTTAAAGGAAATTTTTATAGCACTAAAAATGCATGTATTAGAAGAGAGGTGTCAAATCAATTACTTCTGCTTTCATCTTTAAAAACCTTAAAGAACAGGGCATGGTGATGTACACCTGTGATCTCAGCAACTAGGGAGGCCAAGGCAGGAAGATCACTAGTTCAAAGCCAGCCTCAGCAATTTAGCAAGGCCCTAAGCAACTTAGTGCAACCCTGTCTCAAAATAAAAAATAAAAAGGGCTGGGGATGTGGTTCAGTGGTTAAGAACCCCTGGGTTCAATTTCTGATATCAAAAAATGAAGGAAGGAAGAAAGGAAGCAAGGAAGAGAGGGAGGGAAGGAGGAAGGAAGGAGGGAAGGAAAAGAAATTACAAAAGAAAAGAGAAATATATTAAAACTAAATATAAAAAAGGAAAAAATTATAGGCATGTGCCACATACCAATGTTTTTGTCAGTGACAGACCATGTATATAAAGGTGATCCCATAAGACTAAATGAAAGTCAGGCACAGTAGATATGTCTGTAATCCCAACTACTCAGAAGGATAGGCAGGAGGATCCCAAGTTCAAGGCCAGCCTGGGTAACTTAATGAGACCCTGTCTCTAAATAGAAAGGGCTGGGAGTGTAGCTAAGTGTTTACTTAGCATGAAGCCCTGGGTTCAACCCCCAGTAATACACACACACAACACTGATTATAATGAAGTTGAAAATGTCCTATCATTTAATTATGTTATAGCACTTATAATGTCAAGTGCAACACATTCCTCACATTTGTGATAACCTGGTGTAAACAAGCCTAATGCATTGCTAATAGTCTGTTGGTTTTGTGTCTCTAGAGAACCATGACTAATATACTGGTAGGAATTATTTACAAGATATATATCCAACATAGGAACTATATCTAAAACATTCCAAAAAGTTCACAACTCAATAATAAAAATGTTAAACAGCCTCATAAAAAAATGGGCAAAATGTTTGAACAGACACTTCACCAAAAAGACATATAAATGTCTAATAAGCACATGAAAAACTACTCAACATTACCAATGCAGTTCATTGCACATCAATCATAATTCAAAAAAAAAGCTATAAAATTTAAAACTAATTGGTTTCCTTTGGAGATTATTAGAGCATCAATTCATTATTATAAAGATTGATAGAAAAAGAGAATCAAGCAGTCATTCAGTCATTTCTGTGTGAATTGTGTTTTAGAAGAACTAAATAGTTGAAACTAAATAGAGAAAGGGTTTTTTTGGAACCATAGTCATAAGTGTAGAAGGAGTAATAGAACAGAAAATTATTATTGTATAATCCACAATTAAAAATAATGGATCAGGCTGAGGTTGTGGCTCAGTGGCAGAGCGCTTGCCTCACATGTGTGAGGCACTGGGTTCGATCCTCAGCACCACATAAAAATAAGTAAACAAAATAAAGACACTGTGTCTGTGTATAACTAAAAAATGTTTTTTAAAAAAATAATAGATCTACACAATAGTTGCTAGAATCATTAGGCTAGAGGCTAATGAGGAATTCTCTAATGGAAATTAGGCTGTTCACAATCCAATATTACCAATCAAAACTAACATCACAAAATGAAACACAACTACACATTATGTACTTTCTATTGTAGTGCAATAGTACACAGTACCCCCTGGAATACATATTTTGCAAATAAATTAATCTGAATATTATATAGATCTAACTGCCATAGGAGATTGAAGAACATGCTCAAGGATGCCTTAAGAATGCAATCAGGCAGGGGCTGGGGCTGGGGCTGTAGTTCAGTGGTGGAGTGCTTGCCTAGTGTGTGTGAGGCACTGGGTTCGATTCTCAGCACCACGTGTAAATAAAAATAAAGTTCTATCAACAACTAAAAAAAAAAGAATGCAATTAGGCAGGTTTGTGGAAAATTCTATAGATCAACACATAAATGTTTTAAAAGACAATGAGATGAAAAGGAATTAGTATAGATGAAAAGAAATTTAAAAAATACATTGGTCAAATGCAAAGCATGGATCTTGTTTGGATCTTTAAAAAAATTTTTTTGTTTGTTTTAGTTGTTGATAGGCTTTTATTTTTATTTATTTATATGTGGTGCTGCTAAGGATTGAACTCAGTGCCTCACACATGCTAGGCAAGCACTGTACCACTAAGCCACAACCTCAGCCCCTTGTTTGGATCTTGATTTAAACATATCTTTTAGAGATGGTTGTAGAAATTTGAACATAGACTAGCTATGAGATGAGGCTAAGCAATTACTGTTATTCTTGTTAGGTGCAGTAATCATACTGTGGTTGTGGTTTTTTAAAAACTGCCTAGCCAGGCACAACGGCACACGCCTGTAATCCCAGCAACTTGGGAGGCTGAGAGAGGAGGATGGTGGATTCAAAGCCAGCCTCAGCAACAGAGAGGCACTGAGCAACTCAGCAAGACCCTGTCTCTAAATAAAATTGGGCTGGGGACGTGGCTCAGTGGTCCGGTGCCCCTGAGTTCAATCCCCAGTACCCCCCAAAATAAATAAAATAAAAATAACAACTGGTTACCTGTTGGGCATACCTACTGTAGTATTAGTAAAATAAATTAAACCCTATCTGGGATTTTTCAGGGGCAGAGGCGAATGTCATGAGGTAATTAATGAAACAATTATTTATGCAGAGATGGATGGGGGTGGTTAACTGCTATTTCTCCACTTTTGTATATGTTTGAAATTTTCCATAATAGAGAATTGAGCTTTGGGGTTTTTTTTATTTTTTTGTTTTGTTGAATTTTAAATGGGCCTGTTCATACAGATCACAGCCCTCTGGATGTGTTTTGGCCTACTGAAAATTCCATAGGAGTGTTCCCTCCCTTATCAGTGCAGAAGCCCCACACTCAATGACTACAAGGTGCAAATGAGTGAAATAAAGTCAGGGGTGAATCAGTGGCAGGTGTCCCCCACCTCACTGCTAGAGACTAATGGAGGGTGGCAGGGACAGTGGCAAATCAAAGAAGACATAGCCCTCCCAAAAGGGGCAGCCAATGTTTCCAGGGAGGAATAAAGGTCCCAGATGGGCAGTCATCTTCTGGTTTTTTCATTAGAAACTAGAAATATGGGCAGTCCTCTGAAATTATCCATTTTTGTGAATTATGCCAAATATGCAAATGATTTTTTAAATGCAAACATTTTGCAATTCAGTGCTAGAAAACCTGTCTGTAGGCTAGATTTGTGCCACAGACCGCTGCTTTATGATCCCTGACATCAAGCCCTGTAACACATTATACAATAATGCATTAATAATTGGTTGACTTCCCCAGCAGTTGGGTCACACTGCTGGCACAACTGAGGTTGAACACATCTGAAATCCCCAGATTTTTTATATGCAAACAGCTGTCCAGCCAGGCATCCCACATACTGAACTTTGAATGGAACACAGACTTACAGTGATCTCCATTAAATTGCATCTTGTCATTTGTCAGAAACATTTGTTACTGGATTGGCTCCACTCTTCCTCCAAATTCTACTGAATCTGCACTCCATTCAGGCTTTATCTTACCCACAGCTTTGATGAGCCCGTCTTTCCATCTGTGAAACTGATAGCAGCCTGGGGTGCATGGGGCTTCTCTCCTTCAGGGGGTCTGAGGCTGTCCAAATACCACGCAGACCTTTCTTTCCAGTTTGTGTACCTCATATTTAGTCATCTTCCTCCTTTAATCCATCATACATTATACCCAGGCTGAATCCATTAGTCTGTTGGCAATAGTAATGACATAGTATTTTGTAGTTTAGAAAATATTATCCCATAATTTTCTGATTTGATTTTTATTACCCACTGCAACCCTCTAAAAGTCCTATCAACATTATTCTAAGATGTTGAACTACAGTCAGGGGCAGTAGCACAAGCCTATAATCATAGCAACTCAGGAGGCTGAGACAGAAGGATCACAAATTCCAGGCCAGCCTCAGCAATTTAGCCAAACTCTGTCTCAAAATAAACAAAAAATAAATAAAAAGGGCTGAGGAGGTAGATGGATGGTAGCATAGCACAGTTCAGTATTTCTATATCTAAAAGAAAAGAAAATTGACTTTGGACTACAAATCTGTCAATAGTCTATTTGTTGCCCACCAATGATTTCCTAGTGTGGATTTCTAGATTAAACAATTCGTTTTCTGTCTTTCCAGCCCTCCAGAAAAATAGTCCCTAAAGTCACCATTTGGGCAGTAATCAGTAGGGACAGAAACAATATGTAAGAAGAAGGTTCTAATCACAAGTGGTCAGAAAATGGAAAAGATTGTCTTGAAAGGAAATTCTGAGGCTATATATTTTCAAATAAGAGTTGGGGTTTTGAACAAGGAGCTCCTGTATAGACCGGAAGCTAGATAGTATGATCTTTCACTCATTTATGGTTGCCCTTGTGGGGAATCTGCTCTTGCTTAGCTCTCAAAACCCACCAGTTCCTCTGGTCAGTGAGTAACCTCTGAAAGTCAGAAAGGTACACTAGGCAAGTCTGCTTTGTATGCTTTGTACTTTTTAAAATTAATTCCCTCTGGAAAAGAAGTTTAGAGCAAGTTTTCTTTGAAAACGCCAGCCTTTTCTCCTCTGTATGAAAATAATCCATATATGGAATATTATTCTGTCATAAAAAGAAATGAGCCC